>MBPM02000207.1:0-64380 GCA_001695595.3 Plasmopara viticola | reverse complement strand
TCATTGAACACACAGATACGCGTTTCAAGCATGACTTAGCTAAATTTGCTCCATTTGAAGCGCCGATACTTCTACGGCCTCAATACGTCCAATCTAGCTTCCTAGACATGCAGACACCATTTAAAAAAATAGTAGCGAAAACCGCTCCATTTGAAGCGCCATTTCCGTACGGCCTCAGATACGTCCATTCTTGTTTCCAGGACATGCAACACGCGTTTCAAGAGATACTTTGTAAAACTGCTCCATTTGAAGCGCGGTTTTCCTTCTGCCTCAGATACGTCCAATCTAGCTTCCTGGACATGCAGCCATGCGTTCCAAGCGAACAGAGCGAGTATTACTCAATTTGAAGCGCCGATTCTTCTTACGGCCTCCGCTTACGTCCAATCTAGCTTCCTGACACGAAGAAATGCATTTCAAGAGATACTTAGCGAATACCACTCCATTTGAAGCGCCAATTCTTCCTACGCCTCCGATAGTCCGATACAGCTTCCTAGACATGCGGACAAGCGTTCCAAGCGGAACAGAGCGAGTACTGCTCCATTTAAGGCAGCAATACTTTCTACGGCCTCAGATTCGACCAATCTAGTTTTCTGGACAAGCCGACACGCGTTACAAGAGTAACTAAGCGATACTGCTTCATTTGAAGCGCCAATTCTTCTTTTACCGCCTCAAATACGTCCAATCTAGCTTCGTGAACATGCAGACACGCGTTCGAGCGTAACGCAGCGAATACTGC
Source organism: Plasmopara viticola (assembly GCA_001695595.3). Taxonomy (NCBI): domain Eukaryota; phylum Oomycota; class Peronosporomycetes; order Peronosporales; family Peronosporaceae; genus Plasmopara; species Plasmopara viticola. Next base: position 63,644 of record MBPM02000207.1, on the reverse strand, counting down.
TCCATTGAAGCGTCAACTATTCCTACGGCCTCAGATACGTCCCATCTAGCTTCATTGAACACACAGATACGCGTTTCAAGCATGACTTAGCTAAATTTGCTCCATTTGAAGCGCCGATACTTGCTACGCCTCAGATACGTCCAATCTAGCTTCCTAGACATGCAGACACGCATTTAAAAAAATACTTAGCGAAAACGCTCCATTGAACGCCATCTTCCTACGGCCTCAGATACGTCCATTCTTGTTTCCAGGACATGCAGACACGCGTTTCAAGAGATACTTTGTGAAAACTGCTCCATTTGAAGCGCGGTTGTTCCTTCTGCCTCAGATACGTCCAATCTAGCTTCCTGGACATGCAGCCATGCGTTCCAAGCGAAACAGAGCGAGTATTACTCAATTTGAAGCGCCGATTCTTCTTACGCCTCCGCTACGTCCAATCTAGCTTCCTGGACACGAAGAAATGCATTTCAAGAGATACTTAGCGAATACCACTCCATTTGAAGCGCCAATTCTTCCTACGGCCTCCGATACGTCCGATACAGCTTCCTAGACATGCGGACAAGCGTTCCAAGCGGAACAGAGCGAGTACTGCTCCATATAAGCAGCAATACTTTCTACGGCCTCAGATTCGACCAATCTAGTTTTCTGGACAAGCCGACACGCGTTACAAGAGTAACTAAGCGAATACTGCTTCATTGAAGCGCCAATTTTTACCGCCTCAAATACGTCCAATCTAGCTTCGTGAACATGCAACACGCTCGAGCGTAACGCAGCGAATACTGCTCCATTGAAGCGTCAACTATTCCTACGGCCTCAGATACGTCCCATCTAGCTTCATTGAACACACAGATACGCGTTTCAAGCATGACTTAGCTAAATTTGCTCCATTTGAAGCGCCGATACTTGCTACGGCCTCAGATACGTCCAATCTAGCTTCCTAGACATGCAGACACGCATTTAAAAAATACTTAGCGAAAAGCTCCATTTGAAGCGCCTTTCAAATCTCCTACGGCCTCAGATACGTCCATTCTTGTTTCCAGGACATGCAGACACGCGTTTCAAGAGATACTTTGTGAAACTGCTCCATTTGAAGCGCGGTTGTTCCTTCTGCCTCAGATACGTCCAATCTAGCTTCCTGGACACGCAGCCATGCGTTCCAAGCGAAACAGAGCGAGTATTACTCAATTTGAAGCGCCGATTCTTCTTACGGCCTCCGCTACGTCCAATCTAGCTTCCTGGACACGAGAAATGCATTTCAAAGAGATACTTAGCGAATACCACTCCATTTGAAGCGCCAATTCTTCCTACGGCCTCCGATACGTCCGATACAGCTTCCTAGACATGCGACAAGCGTTCCAAGCGAACAGAGCGAGTACTGCTCCTATAAGGCAGCAATACTTTCTACGGCCTCAGATTCGACCAATCTAGTTTTCTGGACAAGCCGACACGCGTTACAAGAGTAACTAAGCGAATACTGCTTCATTTGAAGCGCCAATTCTTTTTACCGCCTCAAGTACGTCCAATCTAGCTTCGTGAACATGCAGACACGCGTTCGAGCGTAACGCAGCGAATACTGCTCCCTGATTGAAGCGTCAACTATTCCTACGGCCTCAGATACGTCCATCTACTTCATTGAACACACAGATACGCGTTTCAAGCATGACTTTAGCTAATTTGCTCCATTTGACGCCGATACTTGCTACGCCTCAGATACGTCCAATCTAGCTTCCTAGACATGCAGACACGCATTTAAAAAAAATATAGCGAAAACCGCTCCATTTTGAAGCCGTTCTCTTCCGTACGCCTCAGATACGTCCATTCTTGTTTCCAGGACATGCAGACACGCGTTTCAAGAGATACTTTGTGAAAACTGCTCCATTTGAAGCGCGGTTGTTCCTTCTGCCTCAGATACGTCCAAATCTAGCTTCCTGGACATGCAGCCATGCGTTCCAAGCGAAACAGAGCGAGTATTACTCAATTTGAAGCGCCGATTCTTCTTACGGCCTCCGCTACGTCCAATCTAGCTTCCTGGACACGAAGAAATGCATTTCAAGAGATACTTAGCGAATACCACTCCATTTGAAGCGCCAATTCTTCCTACGGCCTCCGATACGTCCGATACAGCTTCCTAGACATGCGGACAAGCGTTCCAAGCGGAACAGAGCGAGTACTGCTCCATTTAAGGCAGCAATACTTTCTACGGCCTCAGATTCGACCAATCTAGTTTTCTGGACAAGCCGACACGCGTTACAAGAGTAACTAAGCGAATACTGCTTCATTTGAAGCGCCAATTCTTTTTACCGCCTCAAATACGTCCAATCTAGCTTCGTGAACATGCAGACACGCGTTCGAGCGTAACGCAGCGAATACTGCTCCATTGAAGCGTCAACTATTCCTACGGCCTCAGATACGTCCCATCTAGCTTCATTGAACACACAGATACGCGTTTCAAGCATGACTTAGCTAAATTTGCTCCATTTGAAGCGCCGATACTTGCTACGGCCTCAATTACGTCCAATATAGCTTCCTAGACATGCAGACACGCATTTAAAAGAAATAGTTAGCGAATACTGCTCCATTTTAGCGTCAAATCTTCCTACGGCCTCAGATACGTCCATTCTTGTTTCCAGGACATGCAGACACGCGTTTCAAGAGATACTTTGTGAAAACTGCTCCATTTGTTCCTTCTGCCTCAGATACGTCCAATCTAGCTTCCTGGACATGCAGCCATGCGTTCCAAGCGAAACAGAGCGAGTATTACTCAATTTGAAGCGCCGATTCTTCTTACGGCCTCCGCTACGTCCAATCTAGCTTCCTGGACACGAAGAAATGCATTTCAAGAGATACTTAGCGAATACCACTCCATTTGAAGCGCCAATTCTTCCTACGGCCTCCGATACGTCCGATACAGCTTCCTAGACATGCGGACAAGCGTTCCAAGCGGAACAGAGCGAGTACTGCTCCATTTAAGGCAGCAATACTTTCTACGGCCTCAGATTCGACCAATCTAGTTTTCTGGACAAGCCGACACGCGTTACAAGAGTAACTAAGCGAATACTGCTTCATTTGAAGCGCCAATTCTTTTTACCGCCTCAAATACGTCCAATCTAGCTTCGTGAACATGCAGACACGCGTTCGAGCGTAACGCAGCGAATACTGCTCCATTGAAGCGTCAACTATTCCTACGGCCTCAGATACGTCCCATCTAGCTTCATTGAACACACAGATACGCGTTTCAAGCATGACTTAGCTAAATTTGCTCCATTTGAAGCGCCGATACTTGCTACGGCCTCAGATACGTCCAATCTAGCTTCCTAGACATGCAGACACGCATTTAAAAAATACTTAGCGAAAACCGCTCCATTTGAAGCGCCATTTCTTCTACGGCCTCAGATACGTCCATTCTTGTTTCCAGGACATGCAGACACGCGCATCAAGAGATACTTTGTGAAAACTGCTCCATTTGAAGCGCGGTTTTTCTTCTGCCTCAGATACGTCCAATCTAGCTTCCTGGACATGCAGCCATGCGTTCCAAGCGAAACAGAGCGAGTATTACTCAATTTGAAGCGCCGATTCTTCTTACGGCCTCCGCTACGTCCAATCTAGCTTCCTGGACACGAAGAAATGCATTTCAAGAGATACTTAGCGAATACCACTCCATTTGAAGCGCCAATTCTTCCTACGGCCTCCGATACGTCCGATACAGCTTCCTAGACATGCGGACAAGCGTTCCAAGCGGAACAGAGCGAGTACTGCTCCATTTAAGGCAGCAATACTTTCTACGGCCTCAGATTCGACCAATCTAGTTTTCTGGACAAGCCGACACGCGTTACAAGAGTAACTAAGCGAATACTGCTTCATTTGAAGCGCCAATTCTTTTTACCGCCTCAAATACGTCCAATCTAGCTTCGTGAACATGCAGACACGCGTTCGAGCGTAACGCAGCGAATACTGCTCCATTGAAGCGTCAACTATTCCTACGGCCTCAGATACGTCCCATCTAGCTTCATTGAACACACAGATACGCGTTTCAAGCATGACTTAGCTAAATTTGCTCCATTTGAAGCGCCGATACTTGCTACGGCCTCAGATACGTCCAATCTAGCTTCCTAGACATGCAGACACGCATTTAAAAAAATAGTTAGCGAAAACCGCTCCATTTGAAGCGCCATTTCTTCGTACGGCCTCAGATACGTCCATTCTTGTTTCCAGGACATGCAGACACGCGTTTCAAGAGATACTTTGTGAAAACTGCTCCATTTGTTCCTTCTGCCTCAGATACGTCCAATCTAGCTTCCTGGACATGCAGCCATGCGTTCCAAGCGAAACAGAGCGAGTATTACTCAATTTGAAGCGCCGATTCTTCTTACGGCCTCCGCTACGTCCAATCTAGCTTCCTGGACACGAAGAAATGCATTTCAAGAGATACTTAGCGAATACCACTCCATTTGAAGCGCCAATTCTTCCTACGGCCTCCGATACGTCCGATACAGCTTCCTAGACATGCGGACAAGCGTTCCAAGCGGAACAGAGCGAGTACTGCCCCATTTAAGGCAGCAATACTTTCTACGGCCTCAGATTCGACCAATCTAGTTTTCTGGACAAGCCGACACGCGTTACAAGAGTAACTAAGCGAATACTGCTTCATTTGAAGCGCCAATTCTTTTTACCGCCTCAAATACGTCCAATCTAGCTTCGTGAACATGCAGACACGCGTTCGAGCGTAACGCAGCGAATACTGCTCCATTGAAGCGTCAACTATTCCTACGGCCTCAGATACGTCCCATCTAGCTTCATTGAACACACAGATACGCGTTTCAAGCATGACTTAGCTAAATTTGCTCCATTTGAAGCGCCGATACTTGCTACGGCCTCAATACGTCCAATCTAGCTTCCTAGACATGCAGACACGCATTTAAAAAAATACTTAGCGAAAACCGCTCCATTTGAAGCGCCATTTCTTCGTACGGCCTCAGATACGTCCATTCTTGTTTCCAGGACATGCAGACACGCGTTTCAAGAGATACTTTGTGAAAACTGCTCCATTTGAAGCGCGGTTGTTCCTTCTGCCTCAGATACGTCCAATCTAGCTTCCTGGACATGCAGCCATGCGTTCCAAGCGAAACAGAGCGAGTATTACTCAATTTGAAGCGCCGATTCTTCTTACGGCCTCCGCTACGTCCAATCTAGCTTCCTGGACACGAAGAAATGCATTTCAAGAGATACTTAGCGAATACCACTCCATTTGAAGCGCCAATTCTTCCTACGGCCTCCGATACGTCCGATACAGCTTCCTAGACATGCGGACAAGCGTTCCAAGCGGAACAGAGCGAGTACTGCTCCATATAAGGCAGCAATACTTTCTACGGCCTCAGATTCGACCAATCTAGTTTTCTGGACAAGCCGACACGCGTTACAAGAGTAACTAAGCGAATACTGCTTCATTTGAAGCGCCAATTCTTTTTACCGCCTCAAATACGTCCAATCTAGCTTCGTGAACATGCAGACACGCGTTCGAGCGTAACGCAGCGAATACTGCTCCATTGAAGCGTCAACTATTCCTACGGCCTCAGATACGTCCCATCTAGCTTCATTGAACACACAGATACGCGTTTCAAGCATGACTTAGCTAAATTTGCTCCATTTGAAGCGCCGATACTTGCTACGGCCTCAGATACGTCCAATCTAGCTTCCTAGACATGCAGACACGCATTTAAAAAAATACTTAGCGAAAACCGCTCCATTTGAAGCGCCATTTCTTCGTACGGCCTCAGATACGTCCATTCTTGTTTCCAGGACATGCAGACACGCGTTTCAAGAGATACTTTGTGAAAACTGCTCCATTTGAAGCGCGGTTGTTCCTTCTGCCTCAGATACGTCCAATCTAGCTTCCTGGACATGCAGCCATGCGTTCCAAGCGAAACAGAGCGAGTATTACTCAATTTGAAGCGCCGATTCTTCTTACGGCCTCCGCTACGTCCAATCTAGCTTCCTGGACACGAAGAAATGCATTTCAAGAGATACTTAGCGAATACCACTCCATTTGAAGCGCCAATTCTTCCTACGGCCTCCGATACGTCCGATACAGCTTCCTAGACATGCGGACAAGCGTTCCAAGCGGAACAGAGCGAGTACTGCTCCATATAAGGCAGCAATACTTTCTACGGCCTCAGATTCGACCAATCTAGTTTTCTGGACAAGCCGACACGCGTTACAAGAGTAACTAAGCGAATACTGCTTCATTTGAAGCGCCAATTCTTTTTACCGCCTCAAATACGTCCAATCTAGCTTCGTGAACATGCAGACACGCGTTCGAGCGTAACGCAGCGAATACTGCTCCATTGAAGCGTCAACTATTCCTACGGCCTCAGATACGTCCCATCTAGCTTCATTGAACACACAGATACGCGTTTCAAGCATGACTTAGCTAAATTTGCTCCATTTGAAGCGCCGATACTTGCTACGGCCTCAGATACGTCCAATCTAGCTTCCTAGACATGCAGACACGCATTTAAAAAAATACTTAGCGAAAACCGCTCCATTTGAAGCGCCATTTCTTCGTACGGCCTCAGATACGTCCATTCTTGTTTCCAGGACATGCAGACACGCGTTTCAAGAGATACTTTGTGAAAACTGCTCCATTTGAAGCGCGGTTGTTCCTTCTGCCTCAGATACGTCCAATCTAGCTTCCTGGACATGCAGCCATGCGTTCCAAGCGAAACAGAGCGAGTATTACTCAATTTGAAGCGCCGATTCTTCTTACGGCCTCCGCTACGTCCAATCTAGCTTCCTGGACACGAAGAAATGCATTTCAAGAGATACTTAGCGAATACCACTCCATTTGAAGCGCCAATTCTTCCTACGGCCTCCGATACGTCCGATACAGCTTCCTAGACATGCGGACAAGCGTTCCAAGCGGAACAGAGCGAGTACTGCTCCATATAAGGCAGCAATACTTTCTACGGCCTCAGATTCGACCAATCTAGTTTTCTGGACAAGCCGACACGCGTTACAAGAGTAACTAAGCGAATACTGCTTCATTTGAAGCGCCAATTCTTTTTACCGCCTCAAATACGTCCAATCTAGCTTCGTGAACATGCAGACACGCGTTCGAGCGTAACGCAGCGAATACTGCTCCATTGAAGCGTCAACTATTCCTACGGCCTCAGATACGTCCCATCTAGCTTCATTGAACACACAGATACGCGTTTCAAGCATGACTTAGCTAAATTTGCTCCATTTGAAGCGCCGATACTTGCTACGGCCTCAGATACGTCCAATCTAGCTTCCTAGACATGCAGACACGCATTTAAAAAAATACTTAGCGAAAACCGCTCCATTTGAAGCGCCATTTCTTCGTACGGCCTCAGATACGTCCATTCTTGTTTCCAGGACATGCAGACACGCGTTTCAAGAGATACTTTGTGAAAACTGCTCCATTTGAAGCGCGGTTGTTCCTTCTGCCTCAGATACGTCCAATCTAGCTTCCTGGACATGCAGCCATGCGTTCCAAGCGAAACAGAGCGAGTATTACTCAATTTGAAGCGCCGATTCTTCTTACGGCCTCCGCTACGTCCAATCTAGCTTCCTGGACACGAAGAAATGCATTTCAAGAGATACTTAGCGAATACCACTCCATTTGAAGCGCCAATTCTTCCTACGGCCTCCGATACGTCCGATACAGCTTCCTAGACATGCGGACAAGCGTTCCAAGCGGAACAGAGCGAGTACTGCTCCATATAAGGCAGCAATACTTTCTACGGCCTCAGATTCGACCAATCTAGTTTTCTGGACAAGCCGACACGCGTTACAAGAGTAACTAAGCGAATACTGCTTCATTTGAAGCGCCAATTCTTTTTACCGCCTCAAATACGTCCAATCTAGCTTCGTGAACATGCAGACACGCGTTCGAGCGTAACGCAGCGAATACTGCTCCATTGAAGCGTCAACTATTCCTACGGCCTCAGATACGTCCCATCTAGCTTCATTGAACACACAGATACGCGTTTCAAGCATGACTTAGCTAAATTTGCTCCATTTGAAGCGCCGATACTTGCTACGGCCTCAGATACGTCCAATCTAGCTTCCTAGACATGCAGACACGCATTTAAAAAAATACTTAGCGAAAACCGCTCCATTTGAAGCGCCATTTCTTCGTACGGCCTCAGATACGTCCATTCTTGTTTCCAGGACATGCAGACACGCGTTTCAAGAGATACTTTGTGAAAACTGCTCCATTTGAAGCGCGGTTGTTCCTTCTGCCTCAGATACGTCCAATCTAGCTTCCTGGACATGCAGCCATGCGTTCCAAGCGAAACAGAGCGAGTATTACTCAATTTGAAGCGCCGATTCTTCTTACGGCCTCCGCTACGTCCAATCTAGCTTCCTGGACACGAAGAAATGCATTTCAAGAGATACTTAGCGAATACCACTCCATTTGAAGCGCCAATTCTTCCTACGGCCTCCGATACGTCCGATACAGCTTCCTAGACATGCGGACAAGCGTTCCAAGCGGAACAGAGCGAGTACTGCTCCATTAAGGCAGCAATACTTTCTACGGCCTCAGATTCGACCAATCTAGTTTTCTGGACAAGCCGACACGCGTTACAAGAGTAACTAAGCGAATACTGCTTCATTTGAAGCGCCAATTCTTTTTACCGCCTCAAATACGTCCAATCTAGCTTCGTGAACATGCAGACACGCGTTCGAGCGTAACGCAGCGAATACTGCTCCATTGAAGCGTCAACTATTCCTACGGCCTCAGATACGTCCCATCTAGCTTCATTGAACACACAGATACGCGTTTCAAGCATGACTTAGCTAAATTTGCTCCATTTGAAGCGCCGATACTTGCTACGGCCTCAGATACGTCCAATCTAGCTTCCTAGACATGCAGACACGCATTTAAAAAAATACTTAGCGAAAACCGCTCCATTTGAAGCGCCATTTCTTCGTACGGCCTCAGATACGTCCATTCTTGTTTCCAGGACATGCAGACACGCGTTTCAAGAGATACTTTGTGAAAACTGCTCCATTTGAAGCGCGGTTGTTCCTTCTGCCTCAGATACGTCCAATCTAGCTTCCTGGACATGCAGCCATGCGTTCCAAGCGAAACAGAGCGAGTATTACTCAATTTGAAGCGCCGATTCTTCTTACGGCCTCCGCTACGTCCAATCTAGCTTCCTGGACACGAAGAAATGCATTTCAAGAGATACTTAGCGAATACCACTCCATTTGAAGCGCCAATTCTTCCTACGGCCTCCGATACGTCCGATACAGCTTCCTAGACATGCGGACAAGCGTTCCAAGCGGAACAGAGCGAGTACTGCTCCATTAAGGCAGCAATACTTTCTACGGCCTCAGATTCGACCAATCTAGTTTTCTGGACAAGCCGACACGCGTTACAAGAGTAACTAAGCGAATACTGCTTCATTTGAAGCGCCAATTCTTTTTACCGCCTCAAATACGTCCAATCTAGCTTCGTGAACATGCAGACACGCGTTCGAGCGTAACGCAGCGAATACTGCTCCATTGAAGCGTCAACTATTCCTACGGCCTCAGATACGTCCCATCTAGCTTCATTGAACACACAGATACGCGTTTCAAGCATGACTTAGCTAAATTTGCTCCATTTGAAGCGCCGATACTTGCTACGGCCTCAGATACGTCCAATCTAGCTTCCTAGACATGCAGACACGCATTTAAAAAAATACTTAGCGAAAACCGCTCCATTTGAAGCGCCATTTCTTCGTACGGCCTCAGATACGTCCATTCTTGTTTCCAGGACATGCAGACACGCGTTTCAAGAGATACTTTGTGAAAACTGCTCCATTTGAAGCGCGGTTGTTCCTTCTGCCTCAGATACGTCCAATCTAGCTTCCTGGACATGCAGCCATGCGTTCCAAGCGAAACAGAGCGAGTATTACTCAATTTGAAGCGCCGATTCTTCTTACGGCCTCCGCTACGTCCAATCTAGCTTCCTGGACACGAAGAAATGCATTTCAAGAGATACTTAGCGAATACCACTCCATTTGAAGCGCCAATTCTTCCTACGGCCTCCGATACGTCCGATACAGCTTCCTAGACATGCGGACAAGCGTTCCAAGCGGAACAGAGCGAGTACTGCTCCATTAAGGCAGCAATACTTTCTACGGCCTCAGATTCGACCAATCTAGTTTTCTGGACAAGCCGACACGCGTTACAAGAGTAACTAAGCGAATACTGCTTCATTTGAAGCGCCAATTCTTTTTACCGCCTCAAATACGTCCAATCTAGCTTCGTGAACATGCAGACACGCGTTCGAGCGTAACGCAGCGAATACTGCTCCATTGAAGCGTCAACTATTCCTACGGCCTCAGATACGTCCCATCTAGCTTCATTGAACACACAGATACGCGTTTCAAGCATGACTTAGCTAAATTTGCTCCATTTGAAGCGCCGATACTTGCTACGGCCTCAGATACGTCCAATCTAGCTTCCTAGACATGCAGACACGCATTTAAAAAAATACTTAGCGAAAACCGCTCCATTTGAAGCGCCATTTCTTCGTACGGCCTCAGATACGTCCATTCTTGTTTCCAGGACATGCAGACACGCGTTTCAAGAGATACTTTGTGAAAACTGCTCCATTTGAAGCGCGGTTGTTCCTTCTGCCTCAGATACGTCCAATCTAGCTTCCTGGACATGCAGCCATGCGTTCCAAGCGAAACAGAGCGAGTATTACTCAATTTGAAGCGCCGATTCTTCTTACGGCCTCCGCTACGTCCAATCTAGCTTCCTGGACACGAAGAAATGCATTTCAAGAGATACTTAGCGAATACCACTCCATTTGAAGCGCCAATTCTTCCTACGGCCTCCGATACGTCCGATACAGCTTCCTAGACATGCGGACAAGCGTTCCAAGCGGAACAGAGCGAGTACTGCTCCATTAAGGCAGCAATACTTTCTACGGCCTCAGATTCGACCAATCTAGTTTTCTGGACAAGCCGACACGCGTTACAAGAGTAACTAAGCGAATACTGCTTCATTTGAAGCGCCAATTCTTTTTACCGCCTCAAATACGTCCAATCTAGCTTCGTGAACATGCAGACACGCGTTCGAGCGTAACGCAGCGAATACTGCTCCATTGAAGCGTCAACTATTCCTACGGCCTCAGATACGTCCCATCTAGCTTCATTGAACACACAGATACGCGTTTCAAGCATGACTTAGCTAAATTTGCTCCATTTGAAGCGCCGATACTTGCTACGGCCTCAGATACGTCCAATCTAGCTTCCTAGACATGCAGACACGCATTTAAAAAAATACTTAGCGAAAACCGCTCCATTTGAAGCGCCATTTCTTCGTACGGCCTCAGATACGTCCATTCTTGTTTCCAGGACATGCAGACACGCGTTTCAAGAGATACTTTGTGAAAACTGCTCCATTTGAAGCGCGGTTGTTCCTTCTGCCTCAGATACGTCCAATCTAGCTTCCTGGACATGCAGCCATGCGTTCCAAGCGAAACAGAGCGAGTATTACTCAATTTGAAGCGCCGATTCTTCTTACGGCCTCCGCTACGTCCAATCTAGCTTCCTGGACACGAAGAAATGCATTTCAAGAGATACTTAGCGAATACCACTCCATTTGAAGCGCCAATTCTTCCTACGGCCTCCGATACGTCCGATACAGCTTCCTAGACATGCGGACAAGCGTTCCAAGCGGAACAGAGCGAGTACTGCTCCATATAAGGCAGCAATACTTTCTACGGCCTCAGATTCGACCAATCTAGTTTTCTGGACAAGCCGACACGCGTTACAAGAGTAACTAAGCGAATACTGCTTCATTTGAAGCGCCAATTCTTTTTACCGCCTCAAATACGTCCAATCTAGCTTCGTGAACATGCAGACACGCGTTCGAGCGTAACGCAGCGAATACTGCTCCATTGAAGCGTCAACTATTCCTACGGCCTCAGATACGTCCCATCTAGCTTCATTGAACACACAGATACGCGTTTCAAGCATGACTTAGCTAAATTTGCTCCATTTGAAGCGCCGATACTTGCTACGGCCTCAATACGTCCAATCTAGCTTCCTAGACATGCAGACACGCATTTAAAAAAATACTTAGCGAAAACCGCTCCATTTGAAGCGCCATCTTCGTACGGCCTCAGATACGTCCATTCTTGTTTCCAGGACATGCAGACACGCGTTTCAAGAGATACTTTGTGAAAACTGCTCCATTTGAAGCGCGGTTGTTCCTTCTGCCTCAGATACGTCCAATCTAGCTTCCTGGACATGCAGCCATGCGTTCCAAGCGAAACAGAGCGAGTATTACTCAATTTGAAGCGCCGATTCTTCTTACGGCCTCCGCTACGTCCAATCTAGCTTCCTGGACACGAAGAAATGCATTTCAAGAGATACTTAGCGAATACCACTCCATTTGAAGCGCCAATTCTTCCTACGGCCTCCGATACGTCCGATACAGCTTCCTAGACATGCGGACAAGCGTTCCAAGCGGAACAGAGCGAGTACTGCTCCATTTAAGGCAGCAATACTTTCTACGGCCTCAGATTCGACCAATCTAGTTTTCTGGACAAGCCGACACGCGTTACAAGAGTAACTAAGCGAATACTGCTTCATTTGAAGCGCCAATTCTTTTTACCGCCTCAAATACGTCCAATCTAGCTTCGTGAACATGCAGACACGCGTTCGAGCGTAACGCAGCGAATACTGCTCCATTGAAGCGTCAACTATTCCTACGGCCTCAGATACGTCCCATCTAGCTTCATTGAACACACAGATACGCGTTTCAAGCATGACTTAGCTAAATTTGCTCCATTTGAAGCGCCGATACTTGCTACGGCCTCAATACGTCCAATCTAGCTTCCTAGACATGCAGACACGCATTTAAAAAAATACTTAGCGAAAACCGCTCCATTTGAAGCGCCATTTCTTCGTACGGCCTCAGATACGTCCATTCTTGTTTCCAGGACATGCAGACACGCGTTTCAAGAGATACTTTGTGAAAACTGCTCCATTTGAAGCGCGGTTGTTCCTTCTGCCTCAGATACGTCCAATCTAGCTTCCTGGACATGCAGCCATGCGTTCCAAGCGAAACAGAGCGAGTATTACTCAATTTGAAGCGCCGATTCTTCTTACGGCCTCCGCTACGTCCAATCTAGCTTCCTGGACACGAAGAAATGCATTTCAAGAGATACTTAGCGAATACCACTCCATTTGAAGCGCCAATTCTTCCTACGGCCTCCGATACGTCCGATACAGCTTCCTAGACATGCGGACAAGCGTTCCAAGCGGAACAGAGCGAGTACTGCTCCATTAAGGCAGCAATACTTTCTACGGCCTCAGATTCGACCAATCTAGTTTTCTGGACAAGCCGACACGCGTTACAAGAGTAACTAAGCGAATACTGCTTCATTTGAAGCGCCAATTCTTTTTACCGCCTCAAATACGTCCAATCTAGCTTCGTGAACATGCAGACACGCGTTCGAGCGTAACGCAGCGAATACTGCTCCATTGAAGCGTCAACTATTCCTACGGCCTCAGATACGTCCCATCTAGCTTCATTGAACACACAGATACGCGTTTCAAGCATGACTTAGCTAAATTTGCTCCATTTGAAGCGCCGATACTTGCTACGGCCTCAGATACGTCCAATCTAGCTTCCTAGACATGCAGACACGCATTTAAAAAAATACTTAGCGAAAACCGCTCCATTTGAAGCGCCATTTCTTCGTACGGCCTCAGATACGTCCATTCTTGTTTCCAGGACATGCAGACACGCGTTTCAAGAGATACTTTGTGAAAACTGCTCCATTTGAAGCGCGGTTGTTCCTTCTGCCTCAGATACGTCCAATCTAGCTTCCTGGACATGCAGCCATGCGTTCCAAGCGAAACAGAGCGAGTATTACTCAATTTGAAGCGCCGATTCTTCTTACGGCCTCCGCTACGTCCAATCTAGCTTCCTGGACACGAAGAAATGCATTTCAAGAGATACTTAGCGAATACCACTCCATTTGAAGCGCCAATTCTTCCTACGGCCTCCGATACGTCCGATACAGCTTCCTAGACATGCGGACAAGCGTTCCAAGCGGAACAGAGCGAGTACTGCTCCATTTAAGGCAGCAATACTTTCTACGGCCTCAGATTCGACCAATCTAGTTTTCTGGACAAGCCGACACGCGTTACAAGAGTAACTAAGCGAATACTGCTTCATTTGAAGCGCCAATTCTTTTTACCGCCTCAAATACGTCCAATCTAGCTTCGTGAACATGCAGACACGCGTTCGAGCGTAACGCAGCGAATACTGCTCCATTGAAGCGTCAACTATTCCTACGGCCTCAGATACGTCCCATCTAGCTTCATTGAACACACAGATACGCGTTTCAAGCATGACTTAGCTAAATTTGCTCCATTTGAAGCGCCGATACTTGCTACGGCCTCAGATACGTCCAATCTAGCTTCCTAGACATGCAGACACGCATTTAAAAAAATACTTAGCGAAAACCGCTCCATTTGAAGCGCCATTTCTTCGTACGGCCTCAGATACGTCCATTCTTGTTTCCAGGACATGCAGACACGCGTTTCAAGAGATACTTTGTGAAAACTGCTCCATTTGAAGCGCGGTTGTTCCTTCTGCCTCAGATACGTCCAATCTAGCTTCCTGGACATGCAGCCATGCGTTCCAAGCGAAACAGAGCGAGTATTACTCAATTTGAAGCGCCGATTCTTCTTACGGCCTCCGCTACGTCCAATCTAGCTTCCTGGACACGAAGAAATGCATTTCAAGAGATACTTAGCGAATACCACTCCATTTGAAGCGCCAATTCTTCCTACGGCCTCCGATACGTCCGATACAGCTTCCTAGACATGCGGACAAGCGTTCCAAGCGGAACAGAGCGAGTACTGCTCCATTTAAGGCAGCAATACTTTCTACGGCCTCAGATTCGACCAATCTAGTTTTCTGGACAAGCCGACACGCGTTACAAGAGTAACTAAGCGAATACTGCTTCATTTGAAGCGCCAATTCTTTTTACCGCCTCAAATACGTCCAATCTAGCTTCGTGAACATGCAGACACGCGTTCGAGCGTAACGCAGCGAATACTGCTCCATTGAAGCGTCAACTATTCCTACGGCCTCAGATACGTCCCATCTAGCTTCATTGAACACACAGATACGCGTTTCAAGCATGACTTAGCTAAATTTGCTCCATTTGAAGCGCCGATACTTGCTACGGCCTCAGATACGTCCAATCTAGCTTCCTAGACATGCAGACACGCATTTAAAAAAATACTTAGCGAAAACCGCTCCATTTGAAGCGCCATTTCTTCGTACGGCCTCAGATACGTCCATTCTTGTTTCCAGGACATGCAGACACGCGTTTCAAGAGATACTTTGTGAAAACTGCTCCATTTGAAGCGCGGTTGTTCCTTCTGCCTCAGATACGTCCAATCTAGCTTCCTGGACATGCAGCCATGCGTTCCAAGCGAAACAGAGCGAGTATTACTCAATTTGAAGCGCCGATTCTTCTTACGGCCTCCGCTACGTCCAATCTAGCTTCCTGGACACGAAGAAATGCATTTCAAGAGATACTTAGCGAATACCACTCCATTTGAAGCGCCAATTCTTCCTACGGCCTCCGATACGTCCGATACAGCTTCCTAGACATGCGGACAAGCGTTCCAAGCGGAACAGAGCGAGTACTGCTCCATTTAAGGCAGCAATACTTTCTACGGCCTCAGATTCGACCAATCTAGTTTTCTGGACAAGCCGACACGCGTTACAAGAGTAACTAAGCGAATACTGCTTCATTTGAAGCGCCAATTCTTTTTACCGCCTCAAATACGTCCAATCTAGCTTCGTGAACATGCAGACACGCGTTCGAGCGTAACGCAGCGAATACTGCTCCATTGAAGCGTCAACTATTCCTACGGCCTCAGATACGTCCCATCTAGCTTCATTGAACACACAGATACGCGTTTCAAGCATGACTTAGCTAAATTTGCTCCATTTGAAGCGCCGATACTTGCTACGGCCTCAGATACGTCCAATCTAGCTTCCTAGACATGCAGACACGCATTTAAAAAAATACTTAGCGAAAACCGCTCCATTTGAAGCGCCATTTCTTCGTACGGCCTCAGATACGTCCATTCTTGTTTCCAGGACATGCAGACACGCGTTTCAAGAGATACTTTGTGAAAACTGCTCCATTTGAAGCGCGGTTGTTCCTTCTGCCTCAGATACGTCCAATCTAGCTTCCTGGACATGCAGCCATGCGTTCCAAGCGAAACAGAGCGAGTATTACTCAATTTGAAGCGCCGATTCTTCTTACGGCCTCCGCTACGTCCAATCTAGCTTCCTGGACACGAAGAAATGCATTTCAAGAGATACTTAGCGAATACCACTCCATTTGAAGCGCCAATTCTTCCTACGGCCTCCGATACGTCCGATACAGCTTCCTAGACATGCGGACAAGCGTTCCAAGCGGAACAGAGCGAGTACTGCTCCATTAAGGCAGCAATACTTTCTACGGCCTCAGATTCGACCAATCTAGTTTTCTGGACAAGCCGACACGCGTTACAAGAGTAACTAAGCGAATACTGCTTCATTTGAAGCGCCAATTCTTTTTACCGCCTCAAATACGTCCAATCTAGCTTCGTGAACATGCAGACACGCGTTCGAGCGTAACGCAGCGAATACTGCTCCATTGAAGCGTCAACTATTCCTACGGCCTCAGATACGTCCCATCTAGCTTCATTGAACACACAGATACGCGTTTCAAGCATGACTTAGCTAAATTTGCTCCATTTGAAGCGCCGATACTTGCTACGGCCTCAGATACGTCCAATCTAGCTTCCTAGACATGCAGACACGCATTTAAAAAAATACTTAGCGAAAACCGCTCCATTTGAAGCGCCATTTCTTCGTACGGCCTCAGATACGTCCATTCTTGTTTCCAGGACATGCAGACACGCGTTTCAAGAGATACTTTGTGAAAACTGCTCCATTTGAAGCGCGGTTGTTCCTTCTGCCTCAGATACGTCCAATCTAGCTTCCTGGACATGCAGCCATGCGTTCCAAGCGAAACAGAGCGAGTATTACTCAATTTGAAGCGCCGATTCTTCTTACGGCCTCCGCTACGTCCAATCTAGCTTCCTGGACACGAAGAAATGCATTTCAAGAGATACTTAGCGAATACCACTCCATTTGAAGCGCCAATTCTTCCTACGGCCTCCGATACGTCCGATACAGCTTCCTAGACATGCGGACAAGCGTTCCAAGCGGAACAGAGCGAGTACTGCTCCATTTAAGGCAGCAATACTTTCTACGGCCTCAGATTCGACCAATCTAGTTTTCTGGACAAGCCGACACGCGTTACAAGAGTAACTAAGCGAATACTGCTTCATTTGAAGCGCCAATTCTTTTTACCGCCTCAAATACGTCCAATCTAGCTTCGTGAACATGCAGACACGCGTTCGAGCGTAACGCAGCGAATACTGCTCCATTGAAGCGTCAACTATTCCTACGGCCTCAGATACGTCCCATCTAGCTTCATTGAACACACAGATACGCGTTTCAAGCATGACTTAGCTAAATTTGCTCCATTTGAAGCGCCGATACTTGCTACGGCCTCAGATACGTCCAATCTAGCTTCCTAGACATGCAGACACGCATTTAAAAAAATACTTAGCGAAAACCGCTCCATTTGAAGCGCCATTTCTTCGTACGGCCTCAGATACGTCCATTCTTGTTTCCAGGACATGCAGACACGCGTTTCAAGAGATACTTTGTGAAAACTGCTCCATTTGAAGCGCGGTTGTTCCTTCTGCCTCAGATACGTCCAATCTAGCTTCCTGGACATGCAGCCATGCGTTCCAAGCGAAACAGAGCGAGTATTACTCAATTTGAAGCGCCGATTCTTCTTACGGCCTCCGCTACGTCCAATCTAGCTTCCTGGACACGAAGAAATGCATTTCAAGAGATACTTAGCGAATACCACTCCATTTGAAGCGCCAATTCTTCCTACGGCCTCCGATACGTCCGATACAGCTTCCTAGACATGCGGACAAGCGTTCCAAGCGGAACAGAGCGAGTACTGCTCCATTAAGGCAGCAATACTTTCTACGGCCTCAGATTCGACCAATCTAGTTTTCTGGACAAGCCGACACGCGTTACAAGAGTAACTAAGCGAATACTGCTTCATTTGAAGCGCCAATTCTTTTTACCGCCTCAAATACGTCCAATCTAGCTTCGTGAACATGCAGACACGCGTTCGAGCGTAACGCAGCGAATACTGCTCCATTGAAGCGTCAACTATTCCTACGGCCTCAGATACGTCCCATCTAGCTTCATTGAACACACAGATACGCGTTTCAAGCATGACTTAGCTAAATTTGCTCCATTTGAAGCGCCGATACTTGCTACGGCCTCAGATACGTCCAATCTAGCTTCCTAGACATGCAGACACGCATTTAAAAAAATACTTAGCGAAAACCGCTCCATTTGAAGCGCCATTTCTTCGTACGGCCTCAGATACGTCCATTCTTGTTTCCAGGACATGCAGACACGCGTTTCAAGAGATACTTTGTGAAAACTGCTCCATTTGAAGCGCGGTTGTTCCTTCTGCCTCAGATACGTCCAATCTAGCTTCCTGGACATGCAGCCATGCGTTCCAAGCGAAACAGAGCGAGTATTACTCAATTTGAAGCGCCGATTCTTCTTACGGCCTCCGCTACGTCCAATCTAGCTTCCTGGACACGAAGAAATGCATTTCAAGAGATACTTAGCGAATACCACTCCATTTGAAGCGCCAATTCTTCCTACGGCCTCCGATACGTCCGATACAGCTTCCTAGACATGCGGACAAGCGTTCCAAGCGGAACAGAGCGAGTACTGCTCCATTTAAGGCAGCAATACTTTCTACGGCCTCAGATTCGACCAATCTAGTTTTCTGGACAAGCCGACACGCGTTACAAGAGTAACTAAGCGAATACTGCTTCATTTGAAGCGCCAATTCTTTTTACCGCCTCAAATACGTCCAATCTAGCTTCGTGAACATGCAGACACGCGTTCGAGCGTAACGCAGCGAATACTGCTCCATTGAAGCGTCAACTATTCCTACGGCCTCAGATACGTCCCATCTAGCTTCATTGAACACACAGATACGCGTTTCAAGCATGACTTAGCTAAATTTGCTCCATTTGAAGCGCCGATACTTGCTACGGCCTCAGATACGTCCAATCTAGCTTCCTAGACATGCAGACACGCATTTAAAAAAATACTTAGCGAAAACCGCTCCATTTGAAGCGCCATTTCTTCGTACGGCCTCAGATACGTCCATTCTTGTTTCCAGGACATGCAGACACGCGTTTCAAGAGATACTTTGTGAAAACTGCTCCATTTGAAGCGCGGTTGTTCCTTCTGCCTCAGATACGTCCAATCTAGCTTCCTGGACATGCAGCCATGCGTTCCAAGCGAAACAGAGCGAGTATTACTCAATTTGAAGCGCCGATTCTTCTTACGGCCTCCGCTACGTCCAATCTAGCTTCCTGGACACGAAGAAATGCATTTCAAGAGATACTTAGCGAATACCACTCCATTTGAAGCGCCAATTCTTCCTACGGCCTCCGATACGTCCGATACAGCTTCCTAGACATGCGGACAAGCGTTCCAAGCGGAACAGAGCGAGTACTGCTCCATATAAGGCAGCAATACTTTCTACGGCCTCAGATTCGACCAATCTAGTTTTCTGGACAAGCCGACACGCGTTACAAGAGTAACTAAGCGAATACTGCTTCATTTGAAGCGCCAATTCTTTTTACCGCCTCAAATACGTCCAATCTAGCTTCGTGAACATGCAGACACGCGTTCGAGCGTAACGCAGCGAATACTGCTCCATTGAAGCGTCAACTATTCCTACGGCCTCAGATACGTCCCATCTAGCTTCATTGAACACACAGATACGCGTTTCAAGCATGACTTAGCTAAATTTGCTCCATTTGAAGCGCCGATACTTGCTACGGCCTCAGATACGTCCAATCTAGCTTCCTAGACATGCAGACACGCATTTAAAAAAATACTTAGCGAAAACCGCTCCATTTGAAGCGCCATTTCTTCGTACGGCCTCAGATACGTCCATTCTTGTTTCCAGGACATGCAGACACGCGTTTCAAGAGATACTTTGTGAAAACTGCTCCATTTGAAGCGCGGTTGTTCCTTCTGCCTCAGATACGTCCAATCTAGCTTCCTGGACATGCAGCCATGCGTTCCAAGCGAAACAGAGCGAGTATTACTCAATTTGAAGCGCCGATTCTTCTTACGGCCTCCGCTACGTCCAATCTAGCTTCCTGGACACGAAGAAATGCATTTCAAGAGATACTTAGCGAATACCACTCCATTTGAAGCGCCAATTCTTCCTACGGCCTCCGATACGTCCGATACAGCTTCCTAGACATGCGGACAAGCGTTCCAAGCGGAACAGAGCGAGCACTGCTCCATTAAGGCAGCAATACTTTCTACGGCCTCAGATTCGACCAATCTAGTTTTCTGGACAAGCCGACACGCGTTACAAGAGTAACTAAGCGAATACTGCTTCATTTGAAGCGCCAATTCTTTTTACCGCCTCAAATACGTCCAATCTAGCTTCGTGAACATGCAGACACGCGTTCGAGCGTAACGCAGCGAATACTGCTCCATTGAAGCGTCAACTATTCCTACGGCCTCAGATACGTCCCATCTAGCTTCATTGAACACACAGATACGCGTTTCAAGCATGACTTAGCTAAATTTGCTCCATTTGAAGCGCCGATACTTGCTACGGCCTCAGATACGTCCAATCTAGCTTCCTAGACATGCAGACACGCATTTAAAAAAATACTTAGCGAAAACCGCTCCATTTGAAGCGCCATTTCTTCGTACGGCCTCAGATACGTCCATTCTTGTTTCCAGGACATGCAGACACGCGTTTCAAGAGATACTTTGTGAAAACTGCTCCATTTGAAGCGCGGTTGTTCCTTCTGCCTCAGATACGTCCAATCTAGCTTCCTGGACATGCAGCCATGCGTTCCAAGCGAAACAGAGCGAGTATTACTCAATTTGAAGCGCCGATTCTTCTTACGGCCTCCGCTACGTCCAATCTAGCTTCCTGGACACGAAGAAATGCATTTCAAGAGATACTTAGCGAATACCACTCCATTTGAAGCGCCAATTCTTCCTACGGCCTCCGATACGTCCGATACAGCTTCCTAGACATGCGGACAAGCGTTCCAAGCGGAACAGAGCGAGTACTGCTCCATTAAGGCAGCAATACTTTCTACGGCCTCAGATTCGACCAATCTAGTTTTCTGGACAAGCCGACACGCGTTACAAGAGTAACTAAGCGAATACTGCTTCATTTGAAGCGCCAATTCTTTTTACCGCCTCAAATACGTCCAATCTAGCTTCGTGAACATGCAGACACGCGTTCGAGCGTAACGCAGCGAATACTGCTCCATTGAAGCGTCAACTATTCCTACGGCCTCAGATACGTCCCATCTAGCTTCATTGAACACACAGATACGCGTTTCAAGCATGACTTAGCTAAATTTGCTCCATTTGAAGCGCCGATACTTGCTACGGCCTCAGATACGTCCAATCTAGCTTCCTAGACATGCAGACACGCATTTAAAAAAATACTTAGCGAAAACCGCTCCATTTGAAGCGCCATTTCTTCGTACGGCCTCAGATACGTCCATTCTTGTTTCCAGGACATGCAGACACGCGTTTCAAGAGATACTTTGTGAAAACTGCTCCATTTGAAGCGCGGTTGTTCCTTCTGCCTCAGATACGTCCAATCTAGCTTCCTGGACATGCAGCCATGCGTTCCAAGCGAAACAGAGCGAGTATTACTCAATTTGAAGCGCCGATTCTTCTTACGGCCTCCGCTACGTCCAATCTAGCTTCCTGGACACGAAGAAATGCATTTCAAGAGATACTTAGCGAATACCACTCCATTTGAAGCGCCAATTCTTCCTACGGCCTCCGATACGTCCGATACAGCTTCCTAGACATGCGGACAAGCGTTCCAAGCGGAACAGAGCGAGTACTGCTCCATATAAGGCAGCAATACTTTCTACGGCCTCAGATTCGACCAATCTAGTTTTCTGGACAAGCCGACACGCGTTACAAGAGTAACTAAGCGAATACTGCTTCATTTGAAGCGCCAATTCTTTTTACCGCCTCAAATACGTCCAATCTAGCTTCGTGAACATGCAGACACGCGTTCGAGCGTAACGCAGCGAATACTGCTCCATTGAAGCGTCAACTATTCCTACGGCCTCAGATACGTCCCATCTAGCTTCATTGAACACACAGATACGCGTTTCAAGCATGACTTAGCTAAATTTGCTCCATTTGAAGCGCCGATACTTGCTACGGCCTCAGATACGTCCAATCTAGCTTCCTAGACATGCAGACACGCATTTAAAAAAATACTTAGCGAAAACCGCTCCATTTGAAGCGCCATTTCTTCGTACGGCCTCAGATACGTCCATTCTTGTTTCCAGGACATGCAGACACGCGTTTCAAGAGATACTTTGTGAAAACTGCTCCATTTGAAGCGCGGTTGTTCCTTCTGCCTCAGATACGTCCAATCTAGCTTCCTGGACATGCAGCCATGCGTTCCAAGCGAAACAGAGCGAGTATTACTCAATTTGAAGCGCCGATTCTTCTTACGGCCTCCGCTACGTCCAATCTAGCTTCCTGGACACGAAGAAATGCATTTCAAGAGATACTTAGCGAATACCACTCCATTTGAAGCGCCAATTCTTCCTACGGCCTCCGATACGTCCGATACAGCTTCCTAGACATGCGGACAAGCGTTCCAAGCGGAACAGAGCGAGTACTGCTCCATTAAGGCAGCAATACTTTCTACGGCCTCAGATTCGACCAATCTAGTTTTCTGGACAAGCCGACACGCGTTACAAGAGTAACTAAGCGAATACTGCTTCATTTGAAGCGCCAATTCTTTTTACCGCCTCAAATACGTCCAATCTAGCTTCGTGAACATGCAGACACGCGTTCGAGCGTAACGCAGCGAATACTGCTCCATTGAAGCGTCAACTATTCCTACGGCCTCAGATACGTCCCATCTAGCTTCATTGAACACACAGATACGCGTTTCAAGCATGACTTAGCTAAATTTGCTCCATTTGAAGCGCCGATACTTGCTACGGCCTCAATACGTCCAATCTAGCTTCCTAGACATGCAGACACGCATTTAAAAAAATACTTAGCGAAAACGCTCCATTTGAAGCGCCATCTTCTACGGCCTCAGATACGTCCATTCTTGTTTCCAGGACATGCAGACACGCGTTTCAAGAGATACTTTGTGAAAACTGCTCCATTTGAAGCGCGGTTGTTCCTTCTGCCTCAGATACGTCCAATCTAGCTTCCTGGACATGCAGCCATGCGTTCCAAGCGAAACAGAGCGAGTATTACTCAATTTGAAGCGCCGATTCTTCTTACGGCCTCCGCTACGTCCAATCTAGCTTCCTGGACACGAAGAAATGCATTTCAAGAGATACTTAGCGAATACCACTCCATTTGAAGCGCCAATTCTTCCTACGGCCTCCGATACGTCCGATACAGCTTCCTAGACATGCGGACAAGCGTTCCAAGCGGAACAGAGCGAGTACTGCTCCATTAAGGCAGCAATACTTTCTACGGCCTCAGATTCGACCAATCTAGTTTTCTGGACAAGCCGACACGCGTTACAAGAGTAACTAAGCGAATACTGCTTCATTTGAAGCGCCAATTCTTTTTACCGCCTCAAATACGTCCAATCTAGCTTCGTGAACATGCAGACACGCGTTCGAGCGTAACGCAGCGAATACTGCTCCATTGAAGCGTCAACTATTCCTACGGCCTCAGATACGTCCCATCTAGCTTCATTGAACACACAGATACGCGTTTCAAGCATGACTTAGCTAAATTTGCTCCATTTGAAGCGCCGATACTTGCTACGGCCTCAGATACGTCCAATCTAGCTTCCTAGACATGCAGACACGCATTTAAAAAAATACTTAGCGAAAACCGCTCCATTTGAAGCGCCATTTCTTCGTACGGCCTCAGATACGTCCATTCTTGTTTCCAGGACATGCAGACACGCGTTTCAAGAGATACTTTGTGAAAACTGCTCCATTTGAAGCGCGGTTGTTCCTTCTGCCTCAGATACGTCCAATCTAGCTTCCTGGACATGCAGCCATGCGTTCCAAGCGAAACAGAGCGAGTATTACTCAATTTGAAGCGCCGATTCTTCTTACGGCCTCCGCTACGTCCAATCTAGCTTCCTGGACACGAAGAAATGCATTTCAAGAGATACTTAGCGAATACCACTCCATTTGAAGCGCCAATTCTTCCTACGGCCTCCGATACGTCCGATACAGCTTCCTAGACATGCGGACAAGCGTTCCAAGCGGAACAGAGCGAGTACTGCTCCATTAAGGCAGCAATACTTTCTACGGCCTCAGATTCGACCAATCTAGTTTTCTGGACAAGCCGACACGCGTTACAAGAGTAACTAAGCGAATACTGCTTCATTTGAAGCGCCAATTCTTTTTACCGCCTCAAATACGTCCAATCTAGCTTCGTGAACATGCAGACACGCGTTCGAGCGTAACGCAGCGAATACTGCTCCATTGAAGCGTCAACTATTCCTACGGCCTCAGATACGTCCCATCTAGCTTCATTGAACACACAGATACGCGTTTCAAGCATGACTTAGCTAAATTTGCTCCATTTGAAGCGCCGATACTTGCTACGGCCTCAATACGTCCAATCTAGCTTCCTAGACATGCAGACACGCATTTAAAAAAATACTTAGCGAAAACGCTCCATTTGAAGCGCCATTTCTTCTACGGCCTCAGATACGTCCATTCTTGTTTCCAGGACATGCAGACACGCGTTTCAAGAGATACTTTGTGAAAACTGCTCCATTTGAAGCGCGGTTGTTCCTTCTGCCTCAGATACGTCCAATCTAGCTTCCTGGACATGCAGCCATGCGTTCCAAGCGAAACAGAGCGAGTATTACTCAATTTGAAGCGCCGATTCTTCTTACGGCCTCCGCTACGTCCAATCTAGCTTCCTGGACACGAAGAAATGCATTTCAAGAGATACTTAGCGAATACCACTCCATTTGAAGCGCCAATTCTTCCTACGGCCTCCGATACGTCCGATACAGCTTCCTAGACATGCGGACAAGCGTTCCAAGCGGAACAGAGCGAGTACTGCTCCATTTGTTCTACGGCCCAGGATCTATGCAGACAGCGCGTTTGAAGCGCCAAGACGATACTTTGAGGACATGAAAACTGCTCCATTTGAAGCGCGGTTGTTCCTTCTGCCTCAGATACGTCCAATCTAGCTTCCTGGACATGCAGCCATGCGTTCCAAGCGAAACAGAGCGAGTATTACTCAATTTGAAGCGCCGATTCTTCTTACGGCCTCCGCTACGTCCAATCTAGCTTCCTGGACACGAAGAAATGCATTTCAAGAGATACTTAGCGAATACCACTCCATTTGAAGCGCCAATTCTTCCTACGGCCTCCGATACGTCCGATACAGCTTCCTAGACATGCGGACAAGCGTTCCAAGCGGAACAGAGCGAGTACTGCTCCATTAAGGCAGCAATACTTTCTACGGCCTCAGATTCGACCAATCTAGTTTTCTGGACAAGCCGACACGCGTTACAAGAGTAACTAAGCGAATACTGCTTCATTTGAAGCGCCAATTCTTTTTACCGCCTCAAATACGTCCAATCTAGCTTCGTGAACATGCAGACACGCGTTCGAGCGTAACGCAGCGAATACTGCTCCATTGAAGCGTCAACTATTCCTACGGCCTCAGATACGTCCCATCTAGCTTCATTGAACACACAGATACGCGTTTCAAGCATGACTTAGCTAAATTTGCTCCATTTGAAGCGCCGATACTTGCTACGGCCTCAGATACGTCCAATCTAGCTTCCTAGACATGCAGACACGCATTTAAAAAAATACTTAGCGAAAACGCTCCATTTGAAGCGCCATCTTCGTACGGCCTCAGATACGTCCATTCTTGTTTCCAGGACATGCAGACACGCGTTTCAAGAGATACTTTGTGAAAACTGCTCCATTTGAAGCGCGGTTGTTCCTTCTGCCTCAGATACGTCCAATCTAGCTTCCTGGACATGCAGCCATGCGTTCCAAGCGAAACAGAGCGAGTATTACTCAATTTGAAGCGCCGATTCTTCTTACGGCCTCCGCTACGTCCAATCTAGCTTCCTGGACACGAAGAAATGCATTTCAAGAGATACTTAGCGAATACCACTCCATTTGAAGCGCCAATTCTTCCTACGGCCTCCGATACGTCCGATACAGCTTCCTAGACATGCGGACAAGCGTTCCAAGCGGAACAGAGCGAGTACTGCTCCATATAAGGCAGCAATACTTTCTACGGCCTCAGATTCGACCAATCTAGTTTTCTGGACAAGCCGACACGCGTTACAAGAGTAACTAAGCGAATACTGCTTCATTTGAAGCGCCAATTCTTTTTACCGCCTCAAATACGTCCAATCTAGCTTCGTGAACATGCAGACACGCGTTCGAGCGTAACGCAGCGAATACTGCTCCATTGAAGCGTCAACTATTCCTACGGCCTCAGATACGTCCCATCTAGCTTCATTGAACACACAGATACGCGTTTCAAGCATGACTTAGCTAAATTTGCTCCATTTGAAGCGCCGATACTTGCTACGGCCTCAGATACGTCCAATCTAGCTTCCTAGACATGCAGACACGCATTTAAAAAAATACTTAGCGAAAACCGCTCCATTTGAAGCGCCATTTCTTCGTACGGCCTCAGATACGTCCATTCTTGTTTCCAGGACATGCAGACACGCGTTTCAAGAGATACTTTGTGAAAACTGCTCCATTTGAAGCGCGGTTGTTCCTTCTGCCTCAGATACGTCCAATCTAGCTTCCTGGACATGCAGCCATGCGTTCCAAGCGAAACAGAGCGAGTATTACTCAATTTGAAGCGCCGATTCTTCTTACGGCCTCCGCTACGTCCAATCTAGCTTCCTGGACACGAAGAAATGCATTTCAAGAGATACTTAGCGAATACCACTCCATTTGAAGCGCCAATTCTTCCTACGGCCTCCGATACGTCCGATACAGCTTCCTAGACATGCGGACAAGCGTTCCAAGCGGAACAGAGCGAGTACTGCTCCATTTAAGGCAGCAATACTTTCTACGGCCTCAGATTCGACCAATCTAGTTTTCTGGACAAGCCGACACGCGTTACAAGAGTAACTAAGCGAATACTGCTTCATTTGAAGCGCCAATTCTTTTTACCGCCTCAAATACGTCCAATCTAGCTTCGTGAACATGCAGACACGCGTTCGAGCGTAACGCAGCGAATACTGCTCCATTGAAGCGTCAACTATTCCTACGGCCTCAGATACGTCCCATCTAGCTTCATTGAACACACAGATACGCGTTTCAAGCATGACTTAGCTAAATTTGCTCCATTTGAAGCGCCGATACTTGCTACGGCCTCAGATACGTCCAATCTAGCTTCCTAGACATGCAGACACGCATTTAAAAAAATACTTAGCGAAAACGCTCCATTTGAAGCGCCATTTCTTCGTACGGCCTCAGATACGTCCATTCTTGTTTCCAGGACATGCAGACACGCGTTTCAAGAGATACTTTGTGAAAACTGCTCCATTTGAAGCGCGGTTGTTCCTTCTGCCTCAGATACGTCCAATCTAGCTTCCTGGACATGCAGCCATGCGTTCCAAGCGAAACAGAGCGAGTATTACTCAATTTGAAGCGCCGATTCTTCTTACGGCCTCCGCTACGTCCAATCTAGCTTCCTGGACACGAAGAAATGCATTTCAAGAGATACTTAGCGAATACCACTCCATTTGAAGCGCCAATTCTTCCTACGGCCTCCGATACGTCCGATACAGCTTCCTAGACATGCGGACAAGCGTTCCAAGCGGAACAGAGCGAGTACTGCTCCATTAAGGCAGCAATACTTTCTACGGCCTCAGATTCGACCAATCTAGTTTTCTGGACAAGCCGACACGCGTTACAAGAGTAACTAAGCGAATACTGCTTCATTTGAAGCGCCAATTCTTTTTACCGCCTCAAATACGTCCAATCTAGCTTCGTGAACATGCAGACACGCGTTCGAGCGTAACGCAGCGAATACTGCTCCATTGAAGCGTCAACTATTCCTACGGCCTCAGATACGTCCCATCTAGCTTCATTGAACACACAGATACGCGTTTCAAGCATGACTTAGCTAAATTTGCTCCATTTGAAGCGCCGATACTTGCTACGGCCTCAGATACGTCCAATCTAGCTTCCTAGACATGCAGACACGCATTTAAAAAAATACTTAGCGAAAACCGCTCCATTTGAAGCGCCATTTCTTCGTACGGCCTCAGATACGTCCATTCTTGTTTCCAGGACATGCAGACACGCGTTTCAAGAGATACTTTGTGAAAACTGCTCCATTTGAAGCGCGGTTGTTCCTTCTGCCTCAGATACGTCCAATCTAGCTTCCTGGACATGCAGCCATGCGTTCCAAGCGAAACAGAGCGAGTATTACTCAATTTGAAGCGCCGATTCTTCTTACGGCCTCCGCTACGTCCAATCTAGCTTCCTGGACACGAAGAAATGCATTTCAAGAGATACTTAGCGAATACCACTCCATTTGAAGCGCCAATTCTTCCTACGGCCTCCGATACGTCCGATACAGCTTCCTAGACATGCGGACAAGCGTTCCAAGCGGAACAGAGCGAGTACTGCTCCATTTAAGGCAGCAATACTTTCTACGGCCTCAGATTCGACCAATCTAGTTTTCTGGACAAGCCGACACGCGTTACAAGAGTAACTAAGCGAATACTGCTTCATTTGAAGCGCCAATTCTTTTTACCGCCTCAAATACGTCCAATCTAGCTTCGTGAACATGCAGACACGCGTTCGAGCGTAACGCAGCGAATACTGCTCCATTGAAGCGTCAACTATTCCTACGGCCTCAGATACGTCCCATCTAGCTTCATTGAACACACAGATACGCGTTTCAAGCATGACTTAGCTAAATTTGCTCCATTTGAAGCGCCGATACTTGCTACGGCCTCAGATACGTCCAATCTAGCTTCCTAGACATGCAGACACGCATTTAAAAAAATACTTAGCGAAAACCGCTCCATTTGAAGCGCCATTTCTTCGTACGGCCTCAGATACGTCCATTCTTGTTTCCAGGACATGCAGACACGCGTTTCAAGAGATACTTTGTGAAAACTGCTCCATTTGAAGCGCGGTTGTTCCTTCTGCCTCAGATACGTCCAATCTAGCTTCCTGGACATGCAGCCATGCGTTCCAAGCGAAACAGAGCGAGTATTACTCAATTTGAAGCGCCGATTCTTCTTACGGCCTCCGCTACGTCCAATCTAGCTTCCTGGACACGAAGAAATGCATTTCAAGAGATACTTAGCGAATACCACTCCATTTGAAGCGCCAATTCTTCCTACGGCCTCCGATACGTCCGATACAGCTTCCTAGACATGCGGACAAGCGTTCCAAGCGGAACAGAGCGAGTACTGCTCCATTAAGGCAGCAATACTTTCTACGGCCTCAGATTCGACCAATCTAGTTTTCTGGACAAGCCGACACGCGTTACAAGAGTAACTAAGCGAATACTGCTTCATTTGAAGCGCCAATTCTTTTTACCGCCTCAAATACGTCCAATCTAGCTTCGTGAACATGCAGACACGCGTTCGAGCGTAACGCAGCGAATACTGCTCCATTGAAGCGTCAACTATTCCTACGGCCTCAGATACGTCCCATCTAGCTTCATTGAACACACAGATACGCGTTTCAAGCATGACTTAGCTAAATTTGCTCCATTTGAAGCGCCGATACTTGCTACGGCCTCAGATACGTCCAATCTAGCTTCCTAGACATGCAGACACGCATTTAAAAAAATACTTAGCGAAAACCGCTCCATTTGAAGCGCCATTTCTTCGTACGGCCTCAGATACGTCCATTCTTGTTTCCAGGACATGCAGACACGCGTTTCAAGAGATACTTTGTGAAAACTGCTCCATTTGAAGCGCGGTTGTTCCTTCTGCCTCAGATACGTCCAATCTAGCTTCCTGGACATGCAGCCATGCGTTCCAAGCGAAACAGAGCGAGTATTACTCAATTTGAAGCGCCGATTCTTCTTACGGCCTCCGCTACGTCCAATCTAGCTTCCTGGACACGAAGAAATGCATTTCAAGAGATACTTAGCGAATACCACTCCATTTGAAGCGCCAATTCTTCCTACGGCCTCCGATACGTCCGATACAGCTTCCTAGACATGCGGACAAGCGTTCCAAGCGGAACAGAGCGAGTACTGCTCCATTTAAGGCAGCAATACTTTCTACGGCCTCAGATTCGACCAATCTAGTTTTCTGGACAAGCCGACACGCGTTACAAGAGTAACTAAGCGAATACTGCTTCATTTGAAGCGCCAATTCTTTTTACCGCCTCAAATACGTCCAATCTAGCTTCGTGAACATGCAGACACGCGTTCGAGCGTAACGCAGCGAATACTGCTCCATTGAAGCGTCAACTATTCCTACGGCCTCAGATACGTCCCATCTAGCTTCATTGAACACACAGATACGCGTTTCAAGCATGACTTAGCTAAATTTGCTCCATTTGAAGCGCCGATACTTGCTACGGCCTCAATACGTCCAATCTAGCTTCCTAGACATGCAGACACGCATTTAAAAAAATAGTTAGCGAAACCGCTCCATTTGAAGCGCCATTTCTTCGTACGGCCTCAGATACGTCCATTCTTGTTTCCAGGACATGCAGACACGCGTTTCAAGAGATACTTTGTGAAAACTGCTCCATTTGAAGCGCGGTTGTTCCTTCTGCCTCAGATACGTCCAATCTAGCTTCCTGGACATGCAGCCATGCGTTCCAAGCGAAACAGAGCGAGTATTACTCAATTTGAAGCGCCGATTCTTCTTACGGCCTCCGCTACGTCCAATCTAGCTTCCTGGACACGAAGAAATGCATTTCAAGAGATACTTAGCGAATACCACTCCATTTGAAGCGCCAATTCTTCCTACGGCCTCCGATACGTCCGATACAGCTTCCTAGACATGCGGACAAGCGTTCCAAGCGGAACAGAGCGAGTACTGCTCCATTTAAGGCAGCAATACTTTCTACGGCCTCAGATTCGACCAATCTAGTTTTCTGGACAAGCCGACACGCGTTACAAGAGTAACTAAGCGAATACTGCTTCATTTGAAGCGCCAATTCTTTTTACCGCCTCAAATACGTCCAATCTAGCTTCGTGAACATGCAGACACGCGTTCGAGCGTAACGCAGCGAATACTGCTCCATTGAAGCGTCAACTATTCCTACGGCCTCAGATACGTCCCATCTAGCTTCATTGAACACACAGATACGCGTTTCAAGCATGACTTAGCTAAATTTGCTCCATTTGAAGCGCCGATACTTGCTACGGCCTCAGATACGTCCAATCTAGCTTCCTAGACATGCAGACACGCATTTAAAAAATAGTTAGCGAAAACCGCTCCATTTGAAGCGCCATTTCTTCGTACGGCCTCAGATACGTCCATTCTTGTTTCCAGGACATGCAGACACGCGTTTCAAGAGATACTTTGTGAAAACTGCTCCATTTGAAGCGCGGTTGTTCCTTCTGCCTCAGATACGTCCAATCTAGCTTCCTGGACATGCAGCCATGCGTTCCAAGCGAAACAGAGCGAGTATTACTCAATTTGAAGCGCCGATTCTTCTTACGGCCTCCGCTACGTCCAATCTAGCTTCCTGGACACGAAGAAATGCATTTCAAGAGATACTTAGCGAATACCACTCCATTTGAAGCGCCAATTCTTCCTACGGCCTCCGATACGTCCGATACAGCTTCCTAGACATGCGGACAAGCGTTCCAAGCGGAACAGAGCGAGTACTGCTCCATTTAAGGCAGCAATACTTTCTACGGCCTCAGATTCGACCAATCTAGTTTTCTGGACAAGCCGACACGCGTTACAAGAGTAACTAAGCGAATACTGCTTCATTTGAAGCGCCAATTCTTTTTACCGCCTCAAATACGTCCAATCTAGCTTCGTGAACATGCAGACACGCGTTCGAGCGTAACGCAGCGAATACTGCTCCATTGAAGCGTCAACTATTCCTACGGCCTCAGATACGTCCCATCTAGCTTCATTGAACACACAGATACGCGTTTCAAGCATGACTTAGCTAAATTTGCTCCATTTGAAGCGCCGATACTTGCTACGGCCTCAATACGTCCAATCTAGCTTCCTAGACATGCAGACACGCATTTAAAAAAATACTTAGCGAAAACCGCTCCATTTGAAGCGCCATTTCTTCGTACGGCCTCAGATACGTCCATTCTTGTTTCCAGGACATGCAGACACGCGTTTCAAGAGATACTTTGTGAAAACTGCTCCATTTGAAGCGCGGTTGTTCCTTCTGCCTCAGATACGTCCAATCTAGCTTCCTGGACATGCAGCCATGCGTTCCAAGCGAAACAGAGCGAGTATTACTCAATTTGAAGCGCCGATTCTTCTTACGGCCTCCGCTACGTCCAATCTAGCTTCCTGGACACGAAGAAATGCATTTCAAGAGATACTTAGCGAATACCACTCCATTTGAAGCGCCAATTCTTCCTACGGCCTCCGATACGTCCGATACAGCTTCCTAGACATGCGGACAAGCGTTCCAAGCGGAACAGAGCGAGTACTGCTCCATTAAGGCAGCAATACTTTCTACGGCCTCAGATTCGACCAATCTAGTTTTCTGGACAAGCCGACACGCGTTACAAGAGTAACTAAGCGAATACTGCTTCATTTGAAGCGCCAATTCTTTTTACCGCCTCAAATACGTCCAATCTAGCTTCGTGAACATGCAGACACGCGTTCGAGCGTAACGCAGCGAATACTGCTCCATTGAAGCGTCAACTATTCCTACGGCCTCAGATACGTCCCATCTAGCTTCATTGAACACACAGATACGCGTTTCAAGCATGACTTAGCTAAATTTGCTCCATTTGAAGCGCCGATACTTGCTACGGCCTCAGATACGTCCAATCTAGCTTCCTAGACATGCAGACACGCATTTAAAAAAATAGTTAGCGAAAACCGCTCCATTTGAAGCGCCATTTCTTCGTACGGCCTCAGATACGTCCATTCTTGTTTCCAGGACATGCAGACACGCGTTTCAAGAGATACTTTGTGAAAACTGCTCCATTTGAAGCGCGGTTGTTCCTTCTGCCTCAGATACGTCCAATCTAGCTTCCTGGACATGCAGCCATGCGTTCCAAGCGAAACAGAGCGAGTATTACTCAATTTGAAGCGCCGATTCTTCTTACGGCCTCCGCTACGTCCAATCTAGCTTCCTGGACACGAAGAAATGCATTTCAAGAGATACTTAGCGAATACCACTCCATTTGAAGCGCCAATTCTTCCTACGGCCTCCGATACGTCCGATACAGCTTCCTAGACATGCGGACAAGCGTTCCAAGCGGAACAGAGCGAGTACTGCTCCATATAAGGCAGCAATACTTTCTACGGCCTCAGATTCGACCAATCTAGTTTTCTGGACAAGCCGACACGCGTTACAAGAGTAACTAAGCGAATACTGCTTCATTTGAAGCGCCAATTCTTTTTACCGCCTCAAATACGTCCAATCTAGCTTCGTGAACATGCAGACACGCGTTCGAGCGTAACGCAGCGAATACTGCTCCATTGAAGCGTCAACTATTCCTACGGCCTCAGATACGTCCCATCTAGCTTCATTGAACACACAGATACGCGTTTCAAGCATGACTTAGCTAAATTTGCTCCATTTGAAGCGCCGATACTTGCTACGGCCTCAGATACGTCCAATCTAGCTTCCTAGACATGCAGACACGCATTTAAAAAAATACTTAGCGAAAACCGCTCCATTTGAAGCGCCATTTCTTCGTACGGCCTCAGATACGTCCATTCTTGTTTCCAGGACATGCAGACACGCGTTTCAAGAGATACTTTGTGAAAACTGCTCCATTTGAAGCGCGGTTGTTCCTTCTGCCTCAGATACGTCCAATCTAGCTTCCTGGACATGCAGCCATGCGTTCCAAGCGAAACAGAGCGAGTATTACTCAATTTGAAGCGCCGATTCTTCTTACGGCCTCCGCTACGTCCAATCTAGCTTCCTGGACACGAAGAAATGCATTTCAAGAGATACTTAGCGAATACCACTCCATTTGAAGCGCCAATTCTTCCTACGGCCTCCGATACGTCCGATACAGCTTCCTAGACATGCGGACAAGCGTTCCAAGCGGAACAGAGCGAGTACTGCTCCATTTAAGGCAGCAATACTTTCTACGGCCTCAGATTCGACCAATCTAGTTTTCTGGACAAGCCGACACGCGTTACAAGAGTAACTAAGCGAATACTGCTTCATTTGAAGCGCCAATTCTTTTTACCGCCTCAAATACGTCCAATCTAGCTTCGTGAACATGCAGACACGCGTTCGAGCGTAACGCAGCGAATACTGCTCCATTGAAGCGTCAACTATTCCTACGGCCTCAGATACGTCCCATCTAGCTTCATTGAACACACAGATACGCGTTTCAAGCATGACTTAGCTAAATTTGCTCCATTTGAAGCGCCGATACTTGCTACGGCCTCAGATACGTCCAATCTAGCTTCCTAGACATGCAGACACGCATTTAAAAAAATAGTTAGCGAAAACCGCTCCATTTGAAGCGCCATTTCTTCGTACGGCCTCAGATACGTCCATTCTTGTTTCCAGGACATGCAGACACGCGTTTCAAGAGATACTTTGTGAAAACTGCTCCATTTGAAGCGCGGTTGTTCCTTCTGCCTCAGATACGTCCAATCTAGCTTCCTGGACATGCAGCCATGCGTTCCAAGCGAAACAGAGCGAGTATTACTCAATTTGAAGCGCCGATTCTTCTTACGGCCTCCGCTACGTCCAATCTAGCTTCCTGGACACGAAGAAATGCATTTCAAGAGATACTTAGCGAATACCACTCCATTTGAAGCGCCAATTCTTCCTACGGCCTCCGATACGTCCGATACAGCTTCCTAGACATGCGGACAAGCGTTCCAAGCGGAACAGAGCGAGTACTGCTCCATTAAGGCAGCAATACTTTCTACGGCCTCAGATTCGACCAATCTAGTTTTCTGGACAAGCCGACACGCGTTACAAGAGTAACTAAGCGAATACTGCTTCATTTGAAGCGCCAATTCTTTTTACCGCCTCAAATACGTCCAATCTAGCTTCGTGAACATGCAGACACGCGTTCGAGCGTAACGCAGCGAATACTGCTCCATTGAAGCGTCAACTATTCCTACGGCCTCAGATACGTCCCATCTAGCTTCATTGAACACACAGATACGCGTTTCAAGCATGACTTAGCTAAATTTGCTCCATTTGAAGCGCCGATACTTGCTACGGCCTCAGATACGTCCAATCTAGCTTCCTAGACATGCAGACACGCATTTAAAAAAATACTTAGCGAAAACCGCTCCATTTGAAGCGCCATTTCTTCGTACGGCCTCAGATACGTCCATTCTTGTTTCCAGGACATGCAGACACGCGTTTCAAGAGATACTTTGTGAAAACTGCTCCATTTGAAGCGCGGTTGTTCCTTCTGCCTCAGATACGTCCAATCTAGCTTCCTGGACATGCAGCCATGCGTTCCAAGCGAAACAGAGCGAGTATTACTCAATTTGAAGCGCCGATTCTTCTTACGGCCTCCGCTACGTCCAATCTAGCTTCCTGGACACGAAGAAATGCATTTCAAGAGATACTTAGCGAATACCACTCCATTTGAAGCGCCAATTCTTCCTACGGCCTCCGATACGTCCGATACAGCTTCCTAGACATGCGGACAAGCGTTCCAAGCGGAACAGAGCGAGTACTGCTCCATTTAAGGCAGCAATACTTTCTACGGCCTCAGATTCGACCAATCTAGTTTTCTGGACAAGCCGACACGCGTTACAAGAGTAACTAAGCGAATACTGCTTCATTTGAAGCGCCAATTCTTTTTACCGCCTCAAATACGTCCAATCTAGCTTCGTGAACATGCAGACACGCGTTCGAGCGTAACGCAGCGAATACTGCTCCATTGAAGCGTCAACTATTCCTACGGCCTCAGATACGTCCCATCTAGCTTCATTGAACACACAGATACGCGTTTCAAGCATGACTTAGCTAAATTTGCTCCATTTGAAGCGCCGATACTTGCTACGGCCTCAGATACGTCCAATCTAGCTTCCTAGACATGCAGACACGCATTTAAAAAAATACTTAGCGAAAACCGCTCCATTTGAAGCGCCATTTCTTCGTACGGCCTCAGATACGTCCATTCTTGTTTCCAGGACATGCAGACACGCGTTTCAAGAGATACTTTGTGAAAACTGCTCCATTTGAAGCGCGGTTGTTCCTTCTGCCTCAGATACGTCCAATCTAGCTTCCTGGACATGCAGCCATGCGTTCCAAGCGAAACAGAGCGAGTATTACTCAATTTGAAGCGCCGATTCTTCTTACGGCCTCCGCTACGTCCAATCTAGCTTCCTGGACACGAAGAAATGCATTTCAAGAGATACTTAGCGAATACCACTCCATTTGAAGCGCCAATTCTTCCTACGGCCTCCGATACGTCCGATACAGCTTCCTAGACATGCGGACAAGCGTTCCAAGCGGAACAGAGCGAGTACTGCTCCATTAAGGCAGCAATACTTTCTACGGCCTCAGATTCGACCAATCTAGTTTTCTGGACAAGCCGACACGCGTTACAAGAGTAACTAAGCGAATACTGCTTCATTTGAAGCGCCAATTCTTTTTACCGCCTCAAATACGTCCAATCTAGCTTCGTGAACATGCAGACACGCGTTCGAGCGTAACGCAGCGAATACTGCTCCATTGAAGCGTCAACTATTCCTACGGCCTCAGATACGTCCCATCTAGCTTCATTGAACACACAGATACGCGTTTCAAGCATGACTTAGCTAAATTTGCTCCATTTGAAGCGCCGATACTTGCTACGGCCTCAGATACGTCCAATCTAGCTTCCTAGACATGCAGACACGCATTTAAAAAAATTTAGCGAAAATCGCTCCATTTGAAGCGCCATTTCTTCGTACGGCCTCAGATACGTCCATTCTTGTTTCCAGGACATGCAGACACGCGTTTCAAGAGATACTTTGTGAAAACTGCTCCATTTGAAGCGCGGTTGTTCCTTCTGCCTCAGATACGTCCAATCTAGCTTCCTGGACATGCAGCCATGCGTTCCAAGCGAAACAGAGCGAGTATTACTCAATTTGAAGCGCCGATTCTTCTTACGGCCTCCGCTACGTCCAATCTAGCTTCCTGGACACGAAGAAATGCATTTCAAGAGATACTTAGCGAATACCACTCCATTTGAAGCGCCAATTCTTCCTACGGCCTCCGATACGTCCGATACAGCTTCCTAGACATGCGGACAAGCGTTCCAAGCGGAACAGAGCGAGTACTGCTCCATTTAAGGCAGCAATACTTTCTACGGCCTCAGATTCGACCAATCTAGTTTTCTGGACAAGCCGACACGCGTTACAAGAGTAACTAAGCGAATACTGCTTCATTTGAAGCGCCAATTCTTTTTACCGCCTCAAATACGTCCAATCTAGCTTCGTGAACATGCAGACACGCGTTCGAGCGTAACGCAGCGAATACTGCTCCATTGAAGCGTCAACTATTCCTACGGCCTCAGATACGTCCCATCTAGCTTCATTGAACACACAGATACGCGTTTCAAGCATGACTTAGCTAAATTTGCTCCATTTGAAGCGCCGATACTTGCTACGGCCTCAGATACGTCCAATCTAGCTTCCTAGACATGCAGACACGCATTTAAAAAAATAGTTAGCGAAAACCGCTCCATTTGAAGCGCCATTTCTTCGTACGGCCTCAGATACGTCCATTCTTGTTTCCAGGACATGCAGACACGCGTTTCAAGAGATACTTTGTGAAAACTGCTCCATTTGAAGCGCGGTTGTTCCTTCTGCCTCAGATACGTCCAATCTAGCTTCCTGGACATGCAGCCATGCGTTCCAAGCGAAACAGAGCGAGTATTACTCAATTTGAAGCGCCGATTCTTCTTACGGCCTCCGCTACGTCCAATCTAGCTTCCTGGACACGAAGAAATGCATTTCAAGAGATACTTAGCGAATACCACTCCATTTGAAGCGCCAATTCTTCCTACGGCCTCCGATACGTCCGATACAGCTTCCTAGAATGCGGACAAGCGTTCCAAGCGGAACAGAGCGAGTACTGCTCCATATAAGGCAGCAATACTTTCTACGGCCTCAGATTCGACCAATCTAGTTTTCTGGACAAGCCGACACGCGTTACAAGAGTAACTAAGCGAATACTGCTTCATTTGAAGCGCCAATTCTTTTTACCGCCTCAAATACGTCCAATCTAGCTTCGTGAACATGCAGACACGCGTTCGAGCGTAACGCAGCGAATACTGCTCCATTGAAGCGTCAACTATTCCTACGGCCTCAGATACGTCCCATCTAGCTTCATTGAACACACAGATACGCGTTTCAAGCATGACTTAGCTAAATTTGCTCCATTTGAAGCGCCGATACTTGCTACGGCCTCAGATACGTCCAATCTAGCTTCCTAGACATGCAGACACGCATTTAAAAAAATACTTAGCGAAAACCGCTCCATTTGAAGCGCCATCTTCCTACGGCCTCAGATACGTCCATTCTTGTTTCCAGGACATGCAGACACGCGTTTCAAGAGATACTTTGTGAAAACTGCTCCATTTGAAGCGCGGTTGTTCCTTCTGCCTCAGATACGTCCAATCTAGCTTCCTGGACATGCAGCCATGCGTTCCAAGCGAAACAGAGCGAGTATTACTCAATTTGAAGCGCCGATTCTTCTTACGGCCTCCGCTACGTCCAATCTAGCTTCCTGGACACGAAGAAATGCATTTCAAGAGATACTTAGCGAATACCACTCCATTTGAAGCGCCAATTCTTCCTACGGCCTCCGATACGTCCGATACAGCTTCCTAGACATGCGGACAAGCGTTCCAAGCGGAACAGAGCGAGTACTGCTCCATTTAAGGCAGCAATACTTTCTACGGCCTCAGATTCGACCAATCTAGTTTTCTGGACAAGCCGACACGCGTTACAAGAGTAACTAAGCGAATACTGCTTCATTTGAAGCGCCAATTCTTTTTACCGCCTCAAATACGTCCAATCTAGCTTCGTGAACATGCAGACACGCGTTTGAGCGTAACGCAGCGAATACTGCTCCATTGAAGCGTCAACTATTCCTACGGCCTCAGATACGTCCCATCTAGCTTCATTGAACACACAGATACGCGTTTCAAGCATGACTTAGCTAAATTTGCTCCATTTGAAGCGCCGATACTTGCTACGGCCTCAATACGTCCAATCTAGCTTCCTAGACATGCAGACACGCATTTAAAAAAATAGTTAGCGAAAACCGCTCCATTTGAAGCGCCATTTCTTCGTACGGCCTCAGATACGTCCATTCTTGTTTCCAGGACATGCAGACACGCGTTTCAAGAGATACTTTGTGAAAACTGCTCCATTTGAAGCGCGGTTGTTCCTTCTGCCTCAGATACGTCCAATCTAGCTTCCTGGACATGCAGCCATGCGTTCCAAGCGAAACAGAGCGAGTATTACTCAATTTGAAGCGCCGATTCTTCTTACGGCCTCCGCTACGTCCAATCTAGCTTCCTGGACACGAAGAAATGCATTTCAAGAGATACTTAGCGAATACCACTCCATTTGAAGCGCCAATTCTTCCTACGGCCTCCGATACGTCCGATACAGCTTCCTAGACATGCGGACAAGCGTTCCAAGCGGAACAGAGCGAGTACTGCTCCATATAAGGCAGCAATACTTTCTACGGCCTCAGATTCGACCAATCTAGTTTTCTGGACAAGCCGACACGCGTTACAAGAGTAACTAAGCGAATACTGCTTCATTTGAAGCGCCAATTCTTTTTACCGCCTCAAATACGTCCAATCTAGCTTCGTGAACATGCACACGCGCGTTGAGCGTAACGCAGCGAATACTGCTCCATTGAAGCGTCAACTATTCCTACGGCCTCAGATACGTCCCATCTAGCTTCATTGAACACACAGATACGCGTTTCAAGCATGACTTAGCTAAATTTGCTCCATTTGAAGCGCCGATACTTGCTACGGCCTCAGATACGTCCAATCTAGCTTCCTAGACATGCAGACACGCATTTAAAAAATATTAGCGAAAACCGCTCCATTTGAAGCGCCATTTCTTCGTACGGCCTCAGATACGTCCATTCTTGTTTCCAGGACATGCAGACACGCGTTTCAAGAGATACTTTGTGAAAACTGCTCCATTTGAAGCGCGGTTGTTCCTTCTGCCTCAGATACGTCCAATCTAGCTTCCTGGACATGCAGCCATGCGTTCCAAGCGAAACAGAGCGAGTATTACTCAATTTGAAGCGCCGATTCTTCTTACGGCCTCCGCTACGTCCAATCTAGCTTCCTGGACACGAAGAAATGCATTTCAAGAGATACTTAGCGAATACCACTCCATTTGAAGCGCCAATTCTTCCTACGGCCTCCGATACGTCCGATACAGCTTCCTAGACATGCGGACAAGCGTTCCAAGCGGAACAGAGCGAGTACTGCTCCATTAAGGCAGCAATACTTTCTACGGCCTCAGATTCGACCAATCTAGTTTTCTGGACAAGCCGACACGCGTTACAAGAGTAACTAAGCGAATACTGCTTCATTTGAAGCGCCAATTCTTTTTACCGCCTCAAATACGTCCAATCTAGCTTCGTGAACATGCAGACACGCGTTTGAGCGTAACGCAGCGAATACTGCTCCATTGAAGCGTCAACTATTCCTACGGCCTCAGATACGTCCCATCTAGCTTCATTGAACACACAGATACGCGTTTCAAGCATGACTTAGCTAAATTTGCTCCATTTGAAGCGCCGATACTTGCTACGGCCTCAGATACGTCCAATCTAGCTTCCTAGACATGCAGACACGCATTTAAAAAAATACTTAGCGAAACGCTCCATTTGAAGCGTCTTCGTACGGCCTCAGATACGTCCATTCTTGTTTCCAGGACATGCAGACACGCGTTTCAAGAGATACTTTGTGAAAACTGCTCCATTTGAAGCGCGGTTGTTCCTTCTGCCTCAGATACGTCCAATCTAGCTTCCTGGACATGCAGCCATGCGTTCCAAGCGAAACAGAGCGAGTATTACTCAATTTGAAGCGCCGATTCTTCTTACGGCCTCCGCTACGTCCAATCTAGCTTCCTGGACACGAAGAAATGCATTTCAAGAGATACTTAGCGAATACCACTCCATTTGAAGCGCCAATTCTTCCTACGGCCTCCGATACGTCCGATACAGCTTCCTAGACATGCGGACAAGCGTTCCAAGCGGAACAGAGCGAGTACTGCTCCATTTAAGGCAGCAATACTTTCTACGGCCTCAGATTCGACCAATCTAGTTTTCTGGACAAGCCGACACGCGTTACAAGAGTAACTAAGCGAATACTGCTTCATTTGAAGCGCCAATTCTTTTTACCGCCTCAAATACGTCCAATCTAGCTTCGTGAACATGCAGACACGCGTTCGAGCGTAACGCAGCGAATACTGCTCCATTGAAGCGTCAACTATTCCTACGGCCTCAGATACGTCCCATCTAGCTTCATTGAACACACAGATACGCGTTTCAAGCATGACTTAGCTAAATTTGCTCCATTTGAAGCGCCGATACTTGCTACGGCCTCAGATACGTCCAATCTAGCTTCCTAGACATGCAGACACGCATTTAAGAAAATATTTAGCGAACACTGCTCCATTTGAAGCGCCATCTTCCTACGGCCTCAGATACGTCCATTCTTGTTTCCAGGACATGCAGACACGCGTTTCAAGAGATACTTTGTGAAAACTGCTCCATTTGAAGCGCGGTTGTTCCTTCTGCCTCAGATACGTCCAATCTAGCTTCCTGGACATGCAGCCATGCGTTCCAAGCGAAACAGAGCGAGTACTACTCAATTTGAAGCGCCGATTCTTCTTACGGCCTCCGCTACGTCCAATCTAGCTTCCTGGACACGAAGAAATGCATTTCAAGAGATACTTAGCGAATACCACTCCATTTGAAGCGCCAATTCTTCCTACGGCCTCCGATACGTCCGATACAGCTTCCTAGACATGCGGACAAGCGTTCCAAGCGGAACAGAGCGAGTACTGCTCCATTTAAGGCAGCAATACTTTCTACGGCCTCAGA
This sequence comes from Plasmopara viticola, assembly GCA_001695595.3. Classification (NCBI taxonomy): domain Eukaryota; phylum Oomycota; class Peronosporomycetes; order Peronosporales; family Peronosporaceae; genus Plasmopara; species Plasmopara viticola. Next base: position 21,237 of record MBPM02000207.1, on the reverse strand, counting down.
TTCGACCAATCTAGTTTTCTGGACAAGCCGACACGCGTTACAAGAGTAACTAAGCGAATACTGCTTCATTTGAAGCGCCAATTCTTTTTACCGCCTCAAATACGTCCAATCTAGCTTCGTGAACATGCAGACACGCGTTTGAGCGTAACGCAGCGAATACTGCTCCATTGAAGCGTCAACTATTCCTACGGCCTCAGATACGTCCATCTAGCTTCATTGAACACACAGATACGCGTTTCAAGCATGACTTAGCTAAATTTGCTCCATTTGAAGCGCCGATACTTGCTACGGCCTCAGATACGTCCAATCTAGCTTCCTAGACATGCAGACACGCATTTAAAAAAATATAGCGAAAAATTTGAAGCGTTACGGCCTCAGATACGTCCATTCTTGTTTCCAGGACATGCAGACACGCGTTTCAAGAGATACTTTGTGAAGCTGCTCCATTTGAATGTTCTTTGCCTCAGATACGTCCAATCTAGCTTCCTGGACATCAGATGCGTTACGTCCATTCTACGGCCTCCGATACGTCCGATACAGCTTCCTAGACATGCGGACAAGCGTTCCAAGCGGAACAGAGCGAGTACTGCTCCATTTAAGGCAGCAATACTTTCTACGGCCTCAGATTCGACCAATCTAGTTTTCTGGACAAGCCGACACGCGTTACAAGAGTAACTAAGCGAATACTGCTTCATTTGAAGCGCCAATTCTATTTACCGCCTCAAATACGTCCAATCTAGCTTCGTGAACATGCAGACACGCGTTCGAGCGTAACGCAGCGAATACTGCTCCATTGAAGCGTCAACTATTCCTACGGCCTCAGATACGTCCCATCTAGCTTCATTGAACACACAGATACGCGTTTCAAGCATGACTTAGCTAGATTTGCTCCATTTGAAGCGCCGATACTTGCTACGGCCTCAGATACGTCCAATCTAGCTTCCTAGACATGCAGACACGCATTTAAAAAAATATTTAGCGAATACTGCTCCATTGAAGCGTCAAATCTTCCTACGGCCTCAGATACGTCCATTCTTGTTTCCAGGACATGCAGACACGCGTTTCAAGAGATACTTTGTGAAAACTGCTCCATTTGAAGCGCGGTTGTTCCTTCTGCCTCAGATACGTCCAATCTAGCTTCCTGGACATGCAGCCATGCGTTCCAAGCGAAACAGAGCGAGTATTACTCAATTTGAAGCGCTACGATTGCATTTTACTTTACTCCATTTGAAGCGCCTCCGATACGTCCGATACAGCTTCCTAGACATGCGGACAAGCGTTCCAAGCGGAACAGAGCGAGTACTGCTCCATATAAGGCAGCAATACTTTCTACGGCCTCAGATTCGACCAATCTAGTTTTCTGGACAAGCCGACACGCGTTACAAGAGTAACTAAGCGAATACTGCTTCATTTGAAGCGCCAATTCTTTTTACCGCCTCAAATACGTCCAATCTAGCTTCGTGAACATGCAGACACGCGTTTGAGCGTAACGCAGCGAATACGCTCCATTGAAGCGTCAACTATTCCTACGGCCTCAGATACGTCCCATCTAGCTTCATTGAACACACAGATACGCGTTTCAAGCATGACTTAGCTAAATTTGCTATATTTGAAGCGCCGATACTTGCTACGGCCTCAATTACGTCCAATCTAGCTTCCTAGACATGCAGACACGCATTTAAAAAAATACTTAGCGAAAACCGCTCCATTTGAAGCGCCGTTTCTTCGTACGGCCTCAGATACGTCCATTCTTGTTTCCAGGACATGCAGACACGCGTTTCAAGAGATACTTTGTGAAAACTGCTCCATTTGAAGCGCGGTTGTTCCTTCTGCCTCAGATACGTCCAATCTAGCTTCCTGGACATGCAGCCATGCGTTCCAAGCGAAACAGAGCGAGTATTACTCCATTTGAAGCGCCAATTCTTCCTACGGACTCCGATACGTCCGATACAGCTTCCTAGACATGCGGACAAGCGTTCCAAGCGGAACAGAGCGAGTACTGCTCCATTTAAGGCAGCAATACTTTCTACGGCCTCAGATTCGACCAATCTAGTTTTCTGGACAAGCCGACACGCGTTACAAGAGTAACTAAGCGAATACTGCTTCATTTGAAGCGCCAATTCTTTTTACCGCCTCAAATACGTCCAATCTAGCTTCGTGAACATGCAGACACGCGTTGAGCGTAACGCAGCGAATACGCTCCATTGAAGCGTTAACTATTCCTACGGCCTCAGATACGTCCCATCTAGCTTCATTGAACACACAGATACGCGTTTCAAGCATGACTTAGCTAAATTTGCTATTTGAAGCGCCGATACTTGCTACGGCCTCAATACGTCCAATCTAGCTTCCTAGACATGCAGACACGCATTTAAAAAAATACTTAGCGAAAACCGCTCCATTTGAAGCGCCATTTCTTCGTACGGCCTCAGATACGTCCATTCTTGTTTCCAGGACATGCAGACACGCGTTTCAAGAGATACTTTGTGAAAACTGCTCCATTTGAAGCGCGGTTGTTCCTTCTGCCTCAGATACGTCCAATCTAGCTTCCTGGACATGCAGCCATGCGTTCCAAGCGAAACAGCGAGCGAGTATCCGCTACGTCCAATCTATTTGAAGCGCGAATTCCATTTTCTTCCTACGGCCTCCGATACGTCCGATACAGCTTCCTAGACATGCGGACAAGCGTTCCAAGCGGAACAGAGCGAGTACTGCTCCATTTAAGGCAGCAATACTTTCTACGGCCTCAGATTCGACCAATCTAGTTTTCTGGACAAGCCGACACGCGTTACAAGAGTAACTAAGCGAATACTGCTTCATTTGAAGCGCCAATTCTTTTTACCGCCTCAAATACGTCCAATCTAGCTTCGTGAACATGCAGACACGCGTTCGAGCGTAACGCAGCGAATACTGCTCCATTGAAGCGTCAACTATTCCTACGGCCTCAGATACGTCCCATCTAGCTTCATTGAACACACAGATACGCGTTTCAAGCATGACTTAGCTAAATTTGCTCCATTTGAAGCGCCGATACTTGCTACGGCCTCAGATACGTCCAATCTAGCTTCCTAGACATGGAGACACGCATTTAAAAAAATATTTAGTGAATACTGCTCCATTGAAGCGTCATTTCTTCGTACGGCCTCAGATACGTCCATTCTTGTTTCCAGGACATGCAGACACGCGTTTCAAGAGATACTTTGTGAAAACTGCTCCATTTGAAGCGCGGTTGTTCCTTCTGCCTCAGATACGTCCAATCTAGCTTCCTGGACATGCAGCCATGCGTTCCAAGCGAAACAGAGCGACTATTACTCAATTGAAGCGCCGATTCTTCTTACGGCCTCCGATACGTCCGATACAGCTTCCTAGACATGCGGACAAGCGTTCCAAGCGGAACAGAGCGAGTACTGCTCCATTTAAGGCAGCAATACTTTCTACGGCCTCAGATTCGACCAATCTAGTTTTCTGGACAAGCCGACACGCGTTACAAGAGTAACTAAGCGAATACTGCTTCATTTGAAGCGCCAATTCTTTTTACCGCCTCAAATACGTCCAATCTAGCTTCGTGAACATGCAGACACGCGTTCGAGTGTAACGCAGCGAATACTGCTCCATTGAAGCGTCAACTATTCCTACGGCCTCAGATACGTCCCATCTAGCTTCATTGAACACACAGATACGCGTTTCAAGCATGACTTAGCTAAATTTGCTCCATTTGAAGCGCCGATACTTGCTACAGCCTCAATTACGTCCAATCTAGCTTCCTAGACATGCAGACACGCATTTAAAAAAAATGTTAGCGAAAACCGCTCCATTTGAAGCGCCATTTCTTCGTACGGCCTCAGATACGTCCATTCTTGTTTCCAGGACATGCAGACACGCGTTTCAAGAGATACTTTGTGAAAACTGCTCCATTTGACGCGCGGTTGTTCCTTCTGCCTCAGATACGTCCAATCTAGCTTCCTGGACATGCAGCCATGCGTTCCAAGCGAAACAGAGCGAGTATTACTCAATTTGAAGCGCCGATTCTTCTTACGGCCTCCGCTACGTCCAATCTAGCTTCCTGGACACGAAGAAATGCATTTCAAGAGATACTTAGCGAATACCACTCCGTTTGAAGCGCCAACTCTTCCTACGGCCTCCGATACGTCCGATACAGCTTCCTAGACATGCGGACAAGCGTTCCAAGCGGAACAGAGCGAGTACTGCTCCATTTAAGGCAGCAATACTTTCTACGGCCTCAGATTCGACCAATCTAGTTTTCTGGACAAGCCGACACGCGTTACAAGAGTAACTAAGCGAGTACTGCTTCATTTGAAGCGCCAATTCTTTTTACCGCCTCAAATACGTCCAATCTAGCTTCGTGAACATGCAGACACGCGTTCGAGCGTAACGCAGCGAATACTGCTCCATTGAAGCGTCAACTATTCCTACGGCCTCAGATACGTCCCATCTAGCTTCATTGAACACACAGATACGCGTTTCAAGCATGACTTAGCTAAATTTGCTCCATTTGAAGCGCCGATACTTGCTACGGCCTCAATTACGTCCAATCTAGCTTCCTAGATATGCAGACACGCATTTAAAAAATAGTCAGCGAAAACCGCTCCATTTGAAGCGCCATTTCTTCGTACGGCCTCAGATACGTCCATTCTTGTTTCCAGGACATGCAGACACGCGTTTCAGAGATACTCTGTGAAAATTGCTCCATTGGACGCGCGGTTGTTCCTTCTGCCTCAGATACGTCCAATCTAGCTTCCTGGACATGCAGCCATGCGTTCCAAGCGAAACAGAGCGACTATTACTCAATTGAAGCGCCGATTCTTCTTACGGCCTCCGATACGTCCGATACAGCTTCCTAGACATGCGGACAAGCGTTCCAAGCGGAACAGAGCGAGTACTGCTCCATTTAAGGCAGCAATACTTTCTACGGCCTCAGATTCGACCAATCTAGTTTTCTGGACAAGCCGACACGCGTTACAAGAGTAACTAAGCGAATACTGCTTCATTTGAAGCGCCAATTCTTTTTACCGCCTCAAATCCGTCCAATCTAGCTTCGTGAACATGCAGACACGCGTTTGAGTGTAACGCAGCGAATACTGCTCCATTGAAGCGTCAACTATTCCTACGGCCTCAGATACGTCCCATCTAGCTTCATTGAACACACAGATACGCGTTTCAAGCATGACTTAGCTAAATTTGCTCCATTTGAAGCGCCGATACTTGCTACGGCCTCAATTACGTCCAATCTAGCTTCCTAGACATGCAGACACGCATTTAAAAAAATACTTAGCGAAAACCGCTCCATTTGAAGCGCCATTTCTTCGTACGGCCTCAGATACGTCCATTCTTGTTTCCAGGACATGCAGACACGCGTTTCAAGAGATACTTTGTGAAAACTGCTCCATTTGAAGCGCGGTTGTTCCTTCTGCCTCAGATACGTCCAATCTAGCTTCCTGGACATGCAGCCATGCGTTCCAAGCGAAACAGAGCGAGTATTACTCAATTTGAAGCGCCGATTCTTCTTACGGCCTCCGCTACGTCCAATCTAGCTTCCTGGACACGAAGAATTGCATTTCAAGAGATACTTAGCGAATACCACTCCATTTGAAGCGCCAACTCTTCCTACGGCCTCCGATACGTCCGATACAGCTTCCTAGACATGCGGACAAGCGTTCCAAGCGGAACAGAGCGAGTACTGCTCCATTTAAGGCAGCAATACTTTCTACGGCCTCAGATTCGACCAATCTAGTTTTCTGGACAAGCCGACACGCGTTACAAGAGTAACTAAGCGAGTACTGCTTCATTTGAAGCGCCAATTCTTTTTACCGCCTCAAATACGTCCAATCTAGCTTCGTGAACATGCAGACACGCGTTCGAGCGTAACGCAGCGAATACTGCTCCATTGAAGCGTCAACTATTCCTACGGCCTCAGATACGTCCCATCTAGCTTCATTGAACACACAGATACGCGTTTCAAGCATGACTTAGCTAAATTTGCTCCATTTGAAGCGCCGATACTTGCTACGGCCTCAATTACGTCCAATCTAGCTTCCTAGACATGCAGACACGCATTTAAAAAAATAGTTAGCGAAAATCGCTCCATTTGAAGCGCCATTTCTTCGTACGGCCTCAGATACGTCCATTCTTGTTTCCAGGACATGCAGACACGCGTTTCAAGAGATACTTTGTGAAAACTGCTCCATTTGAAGCGCGGTTGTTCCTTCTGCCTCAGATACGTCCAATCTAGCTTCCTGGACATGCAGCCATGCGTTCCAAGCGAAACAGAGCGAGTATTACTCAATTTGAAGCGCCGATTCTTCTTACGGCCTCCGCTACGTCCAATCTAGCTTCCTGGACACGAAGAAATGCATTTCAAGAGATACTTAGCGAATACCACTCCATTTGAAGCGCCAATTCTTCCTACGGCCTCCGATACGTCCGATACAGCTTCCTAGACATGCGGACAAGCGTTCCAAGCGGAACAGAGCGAGTACTGCTCCATTTAAGGCAGCAATACTTTCTACGGCCTCAGATTCGACCAATCTAGTTTTCTGGACAAGCCGACACGCGTTACAAGAGTAACTAAGCGAATACTGCTTCATTTGAAGCGCCAATTCTTTTTACCGCCTCAAATACGTCCAATCTAGCTTCGTGAACATGCAGACACGCGTTCGAGCGTAACGCAGCGAATACTGCTCCATTGAAGCGTCAACTATTCCTACGGCCTCAGATACGTCCCATCTAGCTTCATTGAACACACAGATACGCGTTTCAAGCATGACTTAGCTAAATTTGCTCCATTTGAAGCGCCGATACTTGCTACGGCCTCAGATACGTCCAATCTAGCTTCCTAGACATGCAGACACGCATTTAAAAAAATACTTAGCGAAAACCGCTCCATTTGAAGCGCCATTTCTTCGTACGGCCTCAGATACGTCCATTCTTGTTTCCAGGACATGCAGACACGCGTTTCAAGAGATACTTTGTGAAAACTGCTCCATTTGAAGCGCGGTTGTTCCTTCTGCCTCAGATACGTCCAATCTAGCTTCCTGGACATGCAGCCATGCGTTCCAAGCGAAACAGAGCGAGTATTACTCAATTTGAAGCGCCGATTCTTCTTACGGCCTCCGCTACGTCCAATCTAGCTTCCTGGACACGAAGAAATGCATTTCAAGAGATACTTAGCGAATACCACTCCATTTGAAGCGCCAATTCTTCCTACGGCCTCCGATACGTCCGATACAGCTTCCTAGACATGCGGACAAGCGTTCCAAGCGGAACAGAGCGAGTACTGCTCCATTTAAGGCAGCAATACTTTCTACGGCCTCAGATTCGACCAATCTAGTTTTCTGGACAAGCCGACACGCGTTACAAGAGTAACTAAGCGAATACTGCTTCATTTGAAGCGCCAATTCTTTTTACCGCCTCAAATACGTCCAATCTAGCTTCGTGAACATGCAGACACGCGTTCGAGCGTAACGCAGCGAATACTGCTCCATTGAAGCGTCAACTATTCCTACGGCCTCAGATACGTCCCATCTAGCTTCATTGAACACACAGATACGCGTTTCAAGCATGACTTAGCTAAATTTGCTCCATTTGAAGCGCCGATACTTGCTACGGCCTCAATACGTCCAATCTAGCTTCCTAGACATGCAGACACGCATTTAAAAAAATAGTTAGCGAAAACCGCTCCATTTGAAGCGCCATTTCTTCGTACGGCCTCAGATACGTCCATTCTTGTTTCCAGGACATGCAGACACGCGTTTCAAGAGATACTTTGTGAAAACTGCTCCATTTGAAGCGCGGTTGTTCCTTCTGCCTCAGATACGTCCAATCTAGCTTCCTGGACATGCAGCCATGCGTTCCAAGCGAAACAGAGCGAGTATTACTCAATTTGAAGCGCCGATTCTTCTTACGGCCTCCGCTACGTCCAATCTAGCTTCCTGGACACGAAGAAATGCATTTCAAGAGATACTTAGCGAATACCACTCCATTTGAAGCGCCAATTCTTCCTACGGCCTCCGATACGTCCGATACAGCTTCCTAGACATGCGGACAAGCGTTCCAAGCGGAACAGAGCGAGTACTGCTCCATATAAGGCAGCAATACTTTCTACGGCCTCAGATTCGACCAATCTAGTTTTCTGGACAAGCCGACACGCGTTACAAGAGTAACTAAGCGAATACTGCTTCATTTGAAGCGCCAATTCTTTTTACCGCCTCAAATACGTCCAATCTAGCTTCGTGAACATGCAGACACGCGTTCGAGCGTAACGCAGCGAATACTGCTCCATTGAAGCGTCAACTATTCCTACGGCCTCAGATACGTCCCATCTAGCTTCATTGAACACACAGATACGCGTTTCAAGCATGACTTAGCTAAATTTGCTCCATTTGAAGCGCCGATACTTGCTACGGCCTCAGATACGTCCAATCTAGCTTCCTAGACATGCAGACACGCATTTAAAAAAATACTTAGCGAAAACCGCTCCATTTGAAGCGCCATTTCTTCGTACGGCCTCAGATACGTCCATTCTTGTTTCCAGGACATGCAGACACGCGTTTCAAGAGATACTTTGTGAAAACTGCTCCATTTGAAGCGCGGTTGTTCCTTCTGCCTCAGATACGTCCAATCTAGCTTCCTGGACATGCAGCCATGCGTTCCAAGCGAAACAGAGCGAGTATTACTCAATTTGAAGCGCCGATTCTTCTTACGGCCTCCGCTACGTCCAATCTAGCTTCCTGGACACGAAGAAATGCATTTCAAGAGATACTTAGCGAATACCACTCCATTTGAAGCGCCAATTCTTCCTACGGCCTCCGATACGTCCGATACAGCTTCCTAGACATGCGGACAAGCGTTCCAAGCGGAACAGAGCGAGTACTGCTCCATATAAGGCAGCAATACTTTCTACGGCCTCAGATTCGACCAATCTAGTTTTCTGGACAAGCCGACACGCGTTACAAGAGTAACTAAGCGAATACTGCTTCATTTGAAGCGCCAATTCTTTTTACCGCCTCAAATACGTCCAATCTAGCTTCGTGAACATGCAGACACGCGTTCGAGCGTAACGCAGCGAATACTGCTCCATTGAAGCGTCAACTATTCCTACGGCCTCAGATACGTCCCATCTAGCTTCATTGAACACACAGATACGCGTTTCAAGCATGACTTAGCTAAATTTGCTCCATTTGAAGCGCCGATACTTGCTACGGCCTCAGATACGTCCAATCTAGCTTCCTAGACATGCAGACACGCATTTAAAAAAATATTAGCGAAAACGCTCCATTTGAAGCGCCATTTCCGTACGGCCTCAGATACGTCCATTCTTGTTTCCAGGACATGCAGACACGCGTTTCAAGAGATACTTTGTGAAAACTGCTCCATTTGAAGCGCGGTTGTTCCTTCTGCCTCAGATACGTCCAATCTAGCTTCCTGGACATGCAGCCATGCGTTCCAAGCGAAACAGAGCGAGTATTACTCAATTTGAAGCGCCGATTCTTCTTACGGCCTCCGCTACGTCCAATCTAGCTTCCTGGACACGAAGAAATGCATTTCAAGAGATACTTAGCGAATACCACTCCATTTGAAGCGCCAATTCTTCCTACGGCCTCCGATACGTCCGATACAGCTTCCTAGACATGCGGACAAGCGTTCCAAGCGGAACAGAGCGAGTACTGCTCCATATAAGGCAGCAATACTTTCTACGGCCTCAGATTCGACCAATCTAGTTTTCTGGACAAGCCGACACGCGTTACAAGAGTAACTAAGCGAATACTGCTTCATTTGAAGCGCCAATTCTTTTTACCGCCTCAAATACGTCCAATCTAGCTTCGTGAACATGCAGACACGCGTTCGAGCGTAACGCAGCGAATACTGCTCCATTGAAGCGTCAACTATTCCTACGGCCTCAGATACGTCCCATCTAGCTTCATTGAACACACAGATACGCGTTTCAAGCATGACTTAGCTAAATTTGCTCCATTTGAAGCGCCGATACTTGCTACGGCCTCAATACGTCCAATCTAGCTTCCTAGACATGCAGACACGCATTTAAAAAAATACTTAGCGAAAACCGCTCCATTTGAAGCGCCATCTTCGTACGGCCTCAGATACGTCCATTCTTGTTTCCAGGACATGCAGACACGCGTTTCAAGAGATACTTTGTGAAAACTGCTCCATTTGAAGCGCGGTTGTTCCTTCTGCCTCAGATACGTCCAATCTAGCTTCCTGGACATGCAGCCATGCGTTCCAAGCGAAACAGAGCGAGTATTACTCAATTTGAAGCGCCGATTCTTCTTACGGCCTCCGCTACGTCCAATCTAGCTTCCTGGACACGAAGAAATGCATTTCAAGAGATACTTAGCGAATACCACTCCATTTGAAGCGCCAATTCTTCCTACGGCCTCCGATACGTCCGATACAGCTTCCTAGACATGCGGACAAGCGTTCCAAGCGGAACAGAGCGAGTACTGCTCCATTAAGGCAGCAATACTTTCTACGGCCTCAGATTCGACCAATCTAGTTTTCTGGACAAGCCGACACGCGTTACAAGAGTAACTAAGCGAATACTGCTTCATTTGAAGCGCCAATTCTTTTTACCGCCTCAAATACGTCCAATCTAGCTTCGTGAACATGCAGACACGCGTTCGAGCGTAACGCAGCGAATACTGCTCCATTGAAGCGTCAACTATTCCTACGGCCTCAGATACGTCCCATCTAGCTTCATTGAACACACAGATACGCGTTTCAAGCATGACTTAGCTAAATTTGCTCCATTTGAAGCGCCGATACTTGCTACGGCCTCAGATACGTCCAATCTAGCTTCCTAGACATGCAGACACGCATTTAAAAAAATACTTAGCGAAAACGCTCCATTTGAAGCGCCATTTCTTCTACGGCCTCAGATACGTCCATTCTTGTTTCCAGGACATGCAGACACGCGTTTCAAGAGATACTTTGTGAAAACTGCTCCATTTGAAGCGCGGTTGTTCCTTCTGCCTCAGATACGTCCAATCTAGCTTCCTGGACATGCAGCCATGCGTTCCAAGCGAAACAGAGCGAGTATTACTCAATTTGAAGCGCCGATTCTTCTTACGGCCTCCGCTACGTCCAATCTAGCTTCCTGGACACGAAGAAATGCATTTCAAGAGATACTTAGCGAATACCACTCCATTTGAAGCGCCAATTCTTCCTACGGCCTCCGATACGTCCGATACAGCTTCCTAGACATGCGGACAAGCGTTCCAAGCGGAACAGAGCGAGTACTGCTCCATATAAGGCAGCAATACTTTCTACGGCCTCAGATTCGACCAATCTAGTTTTCTGGACAAGCCGACACGCGTTACAAGAGTAACTAAGCGAATACTGCTTCATTTGAAGCGCCAATTCTTTTTACCGCCTCAAATACGTCCAATCTAGCTTCGTGAACATGCAGACACGCGTTCGAGCGTAACGCAGCGAATACTGCTCCATTGAAGCGTCAACTATTCCTACGGCCTCAGATACGTCCCATCTAGCTTCATTGAACACACAGATACGCGTTTCAAGCATGACTTAGCTAAATTTGCTCCATTTGAAGCGCCGATACTTGCTACGGCCTCAGATACGTCCAATCTAGCTTCCTAGACATGCAGACACGCATTTAAAAAAATACTTAGCGAAAACGCTCCATTTGAAGCGCCATTTCTTCGTACGGCCTCAGATACGTCCATTCTTGTTTCCAGGACATGCAGACACGCGTTTCAAGAGATACTTTGTGAAAACTGCTCCATTTGAAGCGCGGTTGTTCCTTCTGCCTCAGATACGTCCAATCTAGCTTCCTGGACATGCAGCCATGCGTTCCAAGCGAAACAGAGCGAGTATTACTCAATTGAAGCGCCGATTCTTCTTACGGCCTCCGCTACGTCCAATCTAGCTTCCTGGACACGAAGAAATGCATTTCAAGAGATACTTAGCGAATACCACTCCATTTGAAGCGCCAATTCTTCCTACGGCCTCCGATACGTCCGATACAGCTTCCTAGACATGCGGACAAGCGTTCCAAGCGGAACAGAGCGAGTACTGCTCCATTTAAGGCAGCAATACTTTCTACGGCCTCAGATTCGACCAATCTAGTTTTCTGGACAAGCCGACACGCGTTACAAGAGTAACTAAGCGAATACTGCTTCATTTGAAGCGCCAATTCTTTTTACCGCCTCAAATACGTCCAATCTAGCTTCGTGAACATGCAGACACGCGTTCGAGCGTAACGCAGCGAATACTGCTCCATTGAAGCGTCAACTATTCCTACGGCCTCAGATACGTCCCATCTAGCTTCATTGAACACACAGATACGCGTTTCAAGCATGACTTAGCTAAATTTGCTCCATTTGAAGCGCCGATACTTGCTACGGCCTCAATACGTCCAATCTAGCTTCCTAGACATGCAGACACGCATTTAAAAAAATACTTAGCGAAAACTGCTCCATTGAAGCGTCAAATCTTCCTACGGCCTCAGATACGTCCATTCTTGTTTCCAGGACATGCAGACACGCGTTTCAAGAGATACTTTGTGAAAACTGCTCCATTTGAAGCGCGGTTGTTCCTTCTGCCTCAGATACGTCCAATCTAGCTTCCTGGACATGCAGCCATGCGTTCCAAGCGAAACAGAGCGAGTATTACTCAATTTGAAGCGCCGATTCTTCTTACGGCCTCCGCTACGTCCAATCTAGCTTCCTGGACACGAAGAAATGCATTTCAAGAGATACTTAGCGAATACCACTCCATTTGAAGCGCCAATTCTTCCTACGGCCTCCGATACGTCCGATACAGCTTCCTAGACATGCGGACAAGCGTTCCAAGCGGAACAGAGCGAGTACTGCTCCATTTAAGGCAGCAATACTTTCTACGGCCTCAGATTCGACCAATCTAGTTTTCTGGACAAGCCGACACGCGTTACAAGAGTAACTAAGCGAATACTGCTTCATTTGAAGCGCCAATTCTTTTTACCGCCTCAAATACGTCCAATCTAGCTTCGTGAACATGCAGACACGCGTTCGAGCGTAACGCAGCGAATACTGCTCCATTGAAGCGTCAACTATTCCTACGGCCTCAGATACGTCCCATCTAGCTTCATTGAACACACAGATACGCGTTTCAAGCATGACTTAGCTAAATTTGCTCCATTTGAAGCGCCGATACTTGCTACGGCCTCAGATACGTCCAATCTAGCTTCCTAGACATGCAGACACGCATTTAAAAAATAGTTAGCGAAAACCGCTCCATTTGAAGCGCCATTTCTTCGTACGGCCTCAGATACGTCCATTCTTGTTTCCAGGACATGCAGACACGCGTTTCAAGAGATACTTTGTGAAAACTGCTCCATTTGAAGCGCGGTTGTTCCTTCTGCCTCAGATACGTCCAATCTAGCTTCCTGGACATGCAGCCATGCGTTCCAAGCGAAACAGAGCGAGTATTACTCAATTTGAAGCGCCGATTCTTCTTACGGCCTCCGCTACGTCCAATCTAGCTTCCTGGACACGAAGAAATGCATTTCAAGAGATACTTAGCGAATACCACTCCATTTGAAGCGCCAATTCTTCCTACGGCCTCCGATACGTCCGATACAGCTTCCTAGACATGCGGACAAGCGTTCCAAGCGGAACAGAGCGAGTACTGCTCCATTAAGGCAGCAATACTTTCTACGGCCTCAGATTCGACCAATCTAGTTTTCTGGACAAGCCGACACGCGTTACAAGAGTAACTAAGCGAATACTGCTTCATTTGAAGCGCCAATTCTTTTTACCGCCTCAAATACGTCCAATCTAGCTTCGTGAACATGCAGACACGCGTTCGAGCGTAACGCAGCGAATACTGCTCCATTGAAGCGTCAACTATTCCTACGGCCTCAGATACGTCCCATCTAGCTTCATTGAACACACAGATACGCGTTTCAAGCATGACTTAGCTAAATTTGCTCCATTTGAAGCGCCGATACTTGCTACGGCCTCAATACGTCCAATCTAGCTTCCTAGACATGCAGACACGCATTTAAAAAAATAGTTAGCGAAAACCGCTCCATTTGAAGCGCCATCTTCCTACGGCCTCAGATACGTCCATTCTTGTTTCCAGGACATGCAGACACGCGTTTCAAGAGATACTTTGTGAAAACTGCTCCATTTGAAGCGCGGTTGTTCCTTCTGCCTCAGATACGTCCAATCTAGCTTCCTGGACATGCAGCCATGCGTTCCAAGCGAAACAGAGCGAGTATTACTCAATTTGAAGCGCCGATTCTTCTTACGGCCTCCGCTACGTCCAATCTAGCTTCCTGGACACGAAGAAATGCATTTCAAGAGATACTTAGCGAATACCACTCCATTTGAAGCGCCAATTCTTCCTACGGCCTCCGATACGTCCGATACAGCTTCCTAGACATGCGGACAAGCGTTCCAAGCGGAACAGAGCGAGTACTGCTCCATTTAAGGCAGCAATACTTTCTACGGCCTCAGATTCGACCAATCTAGTTTTCTGGACAAGCCGACACGCGTTACAAGAGTAACTAAGCGAATACTGCTTCATTTGAAGCGCCAATTCTTTTTACCGCCTCAAATACGTCCAATCTAGCTTCGTGAACATGCAGACACGCGTTCGAGCGTAACGCAGCGAATACTGCTCCATTGAAGCGTCAACTATTCCTACGGCCTCAGATACGTCCCATCTAGCTTCATTGAACACACAGATACGCGTTTCAAGCATGACTTAGCTAAATTTGCTCCATTTGAAGCGCCGATACTTGCTACGGCCTCAGATACGTCCAATCTAGCTTCCTAGACATGCAGACACGCATTTAAAAAAATAGTTAGCGAAAACCGCTCCATTTGAAGCGCCATTTCTTCTACGGCCTCAGATACGTCCATTCTTGTTTCCAGGACATGCAGACACGCGTTTCAAGAGATACTTTGTGAAAACTGCTCCATTTGAAGCGCGGTTGTTCCTTCTGCCTCAGATACGTCCAATCTAGCTTCCTGGACATGCAGCCATGCGTTCCAAGCGAAACAGAGCGAGTATTACTCAATTTGAAGCGCCGATTCTTCTTACGGCCTCCGCTACGTCCAATCTAGCTTCCTGGACACGAAGAAATGCATTTCAAGAGATACTTAGCGAATACCACTCCATTTGAAGCGCCAATTCTTCCTACGGCCTCCGATACGTCCGATACAGCTTCCTAGACATGCGGACAAGCGTTCCAAGCGGAACAGAGCGAGTACTGCTCCATTAAGGCAGCAATACTTTCTACGGCCTCAGATTCGACCAATCTAGTTTTCTGGACAAGCCGACACGCGTTACAAGAGTAACTAAGCGAATACTGCTTCATTTGAAGCGCCAATTCTTTTTACCGCCTCAAATACGTCCAATCTAGCTTCGTGAACATGCAGACACGCGTTCGAGCGTAACGCAGCGAATACTGCTCCATTGAAGCGTCAACTATTCCTACGGCCTCAGATACGTCCCATCTAGCTTCATTGAACACACAGATACGCGTTTCAAGCATGACTTAGCTAAATTTGCTCCATTTGAAGCGCCGATACTTGCTACGGCCTCAGATACGTCCAATCTAGCTTCCTAGACATGCAGACACGCATTTAAAAAATACTTAGCGAAAACGCTCCATTTGAAGCGCCATTTCTTCGTACGGCCTCAGATACGTCCATTCTTGTTTCCAGGACATGCAGACACGCGTTTCAAGAGATACTTTGTGAAAACTGCTCCATTTGAAGCGCGGTTGTTCCTTCTGCCTCAGATACGTCCAATCTAGCTTCCTGGACATGCAGCCATGCGTTCCAAGCGAAACAGAGCGAGTATTACTCAATTTGAAGCGCCGATTCTTCTTACGGCCTCCGCTACGTCCAATCTAGCTTCCTGGACACGAAGAAATGCATTTCAAGAGATACTTAGCGAATACCACTCCATTTGAAGCGCCAATTCTTCCTACGGCCTCCGATACGTCCGATACAGCTTCCTAGACATGCGGACAAGCGTTCCAAGCGGAACAGAGCGAGTACTGCTCCATTTAAGGCAGCAATACTTTCTACGGCCTCAGATTCGACCAATCTAGTTTTCTGGACAAGCCGACACGCGTTACAAGAGTAACTAAGCGAATACTGCTTCATTTGAAGCGCCAATTCTTTTTACCGCCTCAAATACGTCCAATCTAGCTTCGTGAACATGCAGACACGCGTTCGAGCGTAACGCAGCGAATACTGCTCCATTGAAGCGTCAACTATTCCTACGGCCTCAGATACGTCCCATCTAGCTTCATTGAACACACAGATACGCGTTTCAAGCATGACTTAGCTAAATTTGCTCCATTTGAAGCGCCGATACTTGCTACGGCCTCAGATACGTCCAATCTAGCTTCCTAGACATGCAGACACGCATTTAAAAAAATAGTTAGCGAAACCGCTCCATTTGAAGCGCCATCTTCCTACGGCCTCAGATACGTCCATTCTTGTTTCCAGGACATGCAGACACGCGTTTCAAGAGATACTTTGTGAAAACTGCTCCATTTGAAGCGCGGTTGTTCCTTCTGCCTCAGATACGTCCAATCTAGCTTCCTGGACATGCAGCCATGCGTTCCAAGCGAAACAGAGCGAGTATTACTCAATTTGAAGCGCCGATTCTTCTTACGGCCTCCGCTACGTCCAATCTAGCTTCCTGGACACGAAGAAATGCATTTCAAGAGATACTTAGCGAATACCACTCCATTTGAAGCGCCAATTCTTCCTACGGCCTCCGATACGTCCGATACAGCTTCCTAGACATGCGGACAAGCGTTCCAAGCGGAACAGAGCGAGTACTGCTCCATTAAGGCAGCAATACTTTCTACGGCCTCAGATTCGACCAATCTAGTTTTCTGGACAAGCCGACACGCGTTACAAGAGTAACTAAGCGAATACTGCTTCATTTGAAGCGCCAATTCTTTTTACCGCCTCAAATACGTCCAATCTAGCTTCGTGAACATGCAGACACGCGTTCGAGCGTAACGCAGCGAATACTGCTCCATTGAAGCGTCAACTATTCCTACGGCCTCAGATACGTCCCATCTAGCTTCATTGAACACACAGATACGCGTTTCAAGCATGACTTAGCTAAATTTGCTCCATTTGAAGCGCCGATACTTGCTACGGCCTCAGATACGTCCAATCTAGCTTCCTAGACATGCAGACACGCATTTAAAAAAATACTTAGCGAAAACCGCTCCATTTGAAGCGCCATTTCTTCGTACGGCCTCAGATACGTCCATTCTTGTTTCCAGGACATGCAGACACGCGTTTCAAGAGATACTTTGTGAAAACTGCTCCATTTGAAGCGCGGTTGTTCCTTCTGCCTCAGATACGTCCAATCTAGCTTCCTGGACATGCAGCCATGCGTTCCAAGCGAAACAGAGCGAGTATTACTCAATTGAAGCGCCGATTCTTCTTACGGCCTCCGCTACGTCCAATCTAGCTTCCTGGACACGAAGAAATGCATTTCAAGAGATACTTAGCGAATACCACTCCATTTGAAGCGCCAATTCTTCCTACGGCCTCCGATACGTCCGATACAGCTTCCTAGACATGCGGACAAGCGTTCCAAGCGGAACAGAGCGAGTACTGCTCCATTAAGGCAGCAATACTTTCTACGGCCTCAGATTCGACCAATCTAGTTTTCTGGACAAGCCGACACGCGTTACAAGAGTAACTAAGCGAATACTGCTTCATTTGAAGCGCCAATTCTTTTTACCGCCTCAAATACGTCCAATCTAGCTTCGTGAACATGCAGACACGCGTTCGAGCGTAACGCAGCGAATACTGCTCCATTGAAGCGTCAACTATTCCTACGGCCTCAGATACGTCCCATCTAGCTTCATTGAACACACAGATACGCGTTTCAAGCATGACTTAGCTAAATTTGCTCCATTTGAAGCGCCGATACTTGCTACGGCCTCAATTACGTCCAATCTAGCTTCCTAGACATGCAGACACGCATTTAAAAAAATATTTAGCGAATACTGCTCCATTTGAAGCGCCATCTTCTACGGCCTCAGATACGTCCATTCTTGTTTCCAGGACATGCAGACACGCGTTTCAAGAGATACTTTGTGAAAACTGCTCCATTTGAAGCGCGGTTGTTCCTTCTGCCTCAGATACGTCCAATCTAGCTTCCTGGACATGCAGCCATGCGTTCCAAGCGAAACAGAGCGAGTATTACTCAATTTGAAGCGCCGATTCTTCTTACGGCCTCCGCTACGTCCAATCTAGCTTCCTGGACACGAAGAAATGCATTTCAAGAGATACTTAGCGAATACCACTCCATTTGAAGCGCCAATTCTTCCTACGGCCTCCGATACGTCCGATACAGCTTCCTAGACATGCGGACAAGCGTTCCAAGCGGAACAGAGCGAGTACTGCTCCATTTAAGGCAGCAATACTTTCTACGGCCTCAGATTCGACCAATCTAGTTTTCTGGACAAGCCGACACGCGTTACAAGAGTAACTAAGCGAATACTGCTTCATTTGAAGCGCCAATTCTTTTTACCGCCTCAAATACGTCCAATCTAGCTTCGTGAACATGCAGACACGCGTTCGAGCGTAACGCAGCGAATACTGCTCCATTGAAGCGTCAACTATTCCTACGGCCTCAGATACGTCCCATCTAGCTTCATTGAACACACAGATACGCGTTTCAAGCATGACTTAGCTAAATTTGCTCCATTTGAAGCGCCGATACTTGCTACGGCCTCAGATACGTCCAATCTAGCTTCCTAGACATGCAGACACGCATTTAAAAAAATACTTAGCGAAACCGCTCCATTTGAAGCGCCATTTCTTCGTACGGCCTCAGATACGTCCATTCTTGTTTCCAGGACATGCAGACACGCGTTTCAAGAGATACTTTGTGAAAACTGCTCCATTTGAAGCGCGGTTGTTCCTTCTGCCTCAGATACGTCCAATCTAGCTTCCTGGACATGCAGCCATGCGTTCCAAGCGAAACAGAGCGAGTATTACTCAATTTGAAGCGCCGATTCTTCTTACGGCCTCCGCTACGTCCAATCTAGCTTCCTGGACACGAAGAAATGCATTTCAAGAGATACTTAGCGAATACCACTCCATTCGAAGCGCCAATTCTTCCTACGGCCTCCGATACGTCCGATACAGCTTCCTAGACATGCGGACAAGCGTTCCAAGCGGAACAGAGCGAGTACTGCTCCATTTAAGGCAGCAATACTTTCTACGGCCTCAGATTCGACCAATCTAGTTTTCTGGACAAGCCGACACGCGTTACAAGAGTAACTAAGCGAATACTGCTTCATTTGAAGCGCCAATTCTTTTACCGCCTCAAATACGTCCAATCTAGCTTCGTGAACATGCAGACACGCGTTCGAGCGTAACGCAGCGAATACTGCTCCATTGAAGCGTCAACTATTCCTACGGCCTCAGATACGTCCCATCTAGCTTCATTGAACACACAGATACGCGTTTCAAGCATGACTTAGCTAAATTTGCTCCATTTGAAGCGCCGATACTTGCTACGGCCTCAGATACGTCCAATCTAGCTTCCTAGACATGCAGACACGCATTTAAAAAAATAGTTAGCGAAAACCGCTCCATTTGAAGCGCCATTTCTTCGTACGGCCTCAGATACGTCCATTCTTGTTTCCAGGACATGCAGACACGCGTTTCAAGAGATACTTTGTGAAAACTGCTCCATTTGAAGCGCGGTTGTTCCTTCTGCCTCAGATACGTCCAATCTAGCTTCCTGGACATGCAGCCATGCGTTCCAAGCGAAACAGAGCGAGTATTACTCAATTTGAAGCGCCGATTCTTCTTACGGCCTCCGCTACGTCCATCTAGCTTCCTGGACACGAAGAAATGCATTTCAAGAGATACTTAGCAATACCACTCCATTTGAAGCGCCAATTCTTCCTACGGCCTCCGATACGTCCGATAACAGCTTCCTAGACATGCGACAAGCGTTCCAAGCGGAACAGAGCGAGTACTGCTCCATTTAAGGCAGCAATACTTTCTACGGCCTCAGATTCGACCAATCTAGTTTTCTGACAAGCCGACACGCGTTACAAGAGTAACTAAGCGAATACTGCTTCATTTGAAGCGCCAATTCTTTTACCGCCTCAAATACGTCCAATCTAGCTTCGTGAACATGCAGACACGCGTTCGAGCGTAACGCAGCGAATACTGCTCCATTGAAGCGTCAACTATTCCTACGGCCTCAGATACGTCCCATCTAGCTTCATTGAACACACAGATACGCGTTTCAAGCATACTTAGCTAAATTGCTCCATTTGAAGCTACGCAGATACGTCCAATCTAGCTTCCTAGACATGCAGACACGCTAGCGAAAAGCTCCATTTGAAGCGCCATTTCTTCGTACGGCCTCAATCTTAGCGAGTTCTGCTCCGTTTGAAGCGCCGACTGTTTCTACGGCCTCAGATACGTTCAATCTAGCTTCCTAAACATGCAGACACGCTTTCTAAGCGTACCTAAGCGAGTTCTGCTCCATTTGAAGCGCCAATTGTTTCTACGGCCTCAAATACCTCCAATCTAGTTTCTCGGACATACAGACACGCACTTCAAGAGTGACTTAGCGGATAATGCTCCATTTAAACCGCCAATTCTTCCTACGGCCTCAGATACGTCCAATCAAGCTTCCTAGACATGCAGACACGCAATCTAAGCGTACCTAAGCGAGTACTGCTCCATTTAAAGCGCCAATTCTTCCCACGGCCTTGGATACGTCCAATCTAGCCTCCTGGACATGCAGACACGCGTTGCAAGCGTAAATTAGCGAGTTCTGCTCCGTTTGAAGCGCCGATTCTCACCACGGCCTTGGATACGTCCAATCTAGCTTCCTGGATATGCAGACACGCGTTCCAAGCGTAACTTAGCGAGTTCTGCTCCGTTTGAAGCGCCGACATGCGGACAAGCGTTCCAAGCGAACAAGCGAGTACTGCTCCATTTAAGCAGCAATACTTTCTACCGCCTCAGATTCGTCCAATCTAGTTTTCTGGACAAGCAGACACGCGTTGCAAGCGTAACTTAGAGAGTACTGCTCAGTTTGAAGCGCCAACTCTTTCTACGGCCTTAAGTACGTCCAATCTAGCCATCTAGACATGCAGACACGCGTTCGAGCGTAACGCAGCGAATACTGCTCCATTGAAGCGTCAACTATCCTACGGCCTCAGATACGTCC
>MBPM02000206.1:0-65436 GCA_001695595.3 Plasmopara viticola | reverse complement strand
AGACTCGATTTAGTCCCATGCTGCCTGCGCCGACGCGAACGTACCTAACAAACTCGCAAAAGCTGCAGCTCAAGCATTTTTGGAACGATCACCCACACCTGCCATTCTCAGCACTCGTAGAATGGGTGCGCGAGCGCTTTGGTGTGTCTCTTGGCCGCGCTACGCTCTACCGCATTTACCACGCCCGAATCGAGGACTTTGCGGGCAATGGAAAGCATAAGAAGGGCAGACGAGTCAAGTTTCCAGCGCTAGAGAAGGATATCGTTGCGTTCTATGAGCAAAACCAGCAGCTCTATGAAAGCAGGGACAACGATGTCGGATGACGAGCTATTGCGAGCGGCCGCGGACTTGCGAGCGCGTCACGGCATCTTGGAGACGGAGCTCAAGCTGAGCAATGGATGGCTGTATCGCTTTAAAGAGAGACACGCGCTGCGTGCTCCTTCGTTAGTGACTATGAAGCCGGGCACAAGAGTGGCTACGTATGATGCAACAGGCGTATTGGAAGCCACGCAGGTCGCCGCAGTGCAGCCAAAGCGGAAAGTAAAAGCCCCTTTGCGGAGACAACAAGCCAATGCACCCATGTTACCTGCAAAGGATGGCAACGTCGACACGCTTGAAGTAGCGGACCAAGCAGATACGTTGAATGCCAGTCCCCAAAACCTGACTACTTCTTGCGCCAACGTGCCAGAAGACACGTCTGGCATTGCAACAATGAGTCACCAGGCTGCCGGGATTCAGCCACTCACATATGTTGCAGCGGTTGCCGCCGAGTCAGTAACGGCGGGTAATGTCATTCCGTGGACCTGGCACAGCGGAATGGCACACAGGACGTTCTTTTCAGTGGACCACGATGCAGTGTCTATCCTACGCGACGCTACTTACCACCTTAGTGTAGAGCTACACCACACATCGTCGCCGCTCCGTTTCTTTCCAGTCATTTTCAAGGTGTGGGATGGAAGCGACTTGCTTGGTCAGTGCGTGTACTCAGTCCGAAGCGAAGGTGGCCGCACTTTCAGTTTACTGCAAGTAGAATGCACGTTGTCAGCCCAAGCAGCGATTCGGGTCGAGTACCACGCACCGGGGGTAGTGTATCGCGACAGCAGGCTGGTTTTGCGATGTATAAGTGAAGATGCCTCGATTGCAGTCTCAAAAGTTTAGGACAAATATTAACGTTTTAGTGACAATTCGGACTTTCACACCGCAGCACGAGCGTGCTGTCCGCGAACGCGTATCCTGACGCGAGATACTCTACTCTTAGCACTTCGTGGGAGTGAATGAACAGTTTCAAGTCTACACAGATACTAGACGCGACGTCGTTTTGGATCATTGTAGTAAAGACAGAGTGTCCCACGACGCGGTCATTACAAGAAACCTTAAAAACTGGCGCTTCAATCGCCGATACGCTGTGTTTCACGTCCACGCTCAGTTGGTACACTCCCTGCTGCAGCAACAATATCCCGTCTGTGACCATTGCAGCTTTGTCCCGTTGCACTTCGCTTACAGGCTCCCAGTTGAAGAATCCTGGGGCTTGCAATGTTGTTAGAGCTCGAGCTGACAATAGCATTGCTCCTGTACCCTCGTCACCCGAGAGAGCGTGTAGAACTGGTAGCACTGGCAATACAGCGGGTACGTGCACAGCTGGTAGCAACGACGTTGTGTCCTCTTGAATTTTGCCATCATCCAGTCGTCCTGCTTGCATCGAAATGGCTGTGAGCTGGTGTCTAATCTTAAAGCGGTAGAGCCATCCATTCGAGAGCTTGAGCTCGGACTCGCTTATGCCACAGGCAGCGCGACACTCGGCTGCGTGGCGCAATAGCACATCGTCCGTCACGTGATCGTTCTGTAAACATCTTTCCTCGTACGCGGTTAGAAGGCGCTTCTCAAACAGGAAACTTGACTCGCCGCTGCTTTTTATGACTGAGAGTGCCCTTTGCAAAAGCGCCTTCGGGTGCGTGCTGAATGCGGTAAAGCGTCGTGCGCCCTAGACGCACGTGGAAGTGCTTACTTACCCAGTCAGCCACATCAGACTGCGAGAGTTCAGGGTGATCCACGAGAAACGACCAAAGCTTGGCTTTCTGCTGCAGCGTCAAGTGCGTTCGCGTGCCCCGACGCTTATCTGCCGCCATGTTTTTATTAAAAAGCACATGAAATTGATAAAAATATACGACACAGTCCTCGTTACTATAGTGAAGCCAAGATGTTTTAAAGTGAATGTGTGAAATTTCTCAAACGAGTCCTTCCTACCCACTCAGCCATGTCGTTCGGTCAGCCCGCGCAGGCCGGGGGATACCTCAACCCGAACAATGACTACACCATCGGTGAGACATTGAACGACGGTATCCAAGACTTGTCGTGGAGCCCTACGAGTAACGTGCTCGTGTCTGGAAGTTGGGACAACTATGTGCGTTGCTGGGAGGTGCAGCAGCAAGGCATGCAGCTCAACGCCGTCGCCAAGGCACAGATTGCACACGACGGCCCTGTGCTTTGTACGGATTTCAGTGGAGTGCGTGCGGGACTACAATAACTTTTGGCCTTTATTAGCGCTTCATGCACTTATTGTGTCTTTATCGTTTGCGTTAGGATGGCAGCACGGTGTTTTCAGGCTCGTGTGACAAGACGGCCAAGATGTGGGTACTGAACGGACCTGCTCAGGGTCAGCAGATTGCTGCGGTGAATACATGTTGCTTTCAGTAGCTGTGGTAATGACTTTGAGACTAATGTTGGACAATGACAGCACGATGCACCGATCCGGAGCATCGCTTCCATTCAGGAGGCCAATTGTGTGGCTACGGGTAGTTGGGACAAAACCCTCAAGTATTGGGACACGCGCTCGCCGACGCCCATGGCTTCTGTGCAGCTGTCGGAGCGCTGCTATGCCATGGACGCGAAGCATCCGCTGCTAGTTGTGGCCACAGCCGACCGACAGGTGCACGTGTTTGACATCCGGAAACCATCGCAAATCTACAAGTCGATCCAGTCAAACCTCAAATTTCAAACGCGGACAATTGCGTGCTTTCCGGACGCTTCGGGCTTTGCCATTGGGTCGGTCGAAGGGCGTTGCGCGATTCAGCACGTCGAAGACAAGGACAAAAGGTGCCTGGAGTGTTGCAATGCTTTTTAACTACGATCGAATCACGTTGCTGTGTGGAATGCTTTGATGCGTGATGACAGAAACGACTTTGCGTTCAAGTGCCATCGGGATGGCTCTGATATTATCCGGTCAGCAGCATTGCGTTCCACCCGTTTGGAACATTTGCCACGACAGGAGGAGACGGCACGTTCTGCTTTTGGGACAAAGACGCTCGTCAGAAGCTGAAAACGTTCAACAAATGGTACAGCTCAGCTAATAAAGTGCCTGGTACAGAGCATTGCAGTGCTTGATCGCTTACAGATGCGTTGTCATGTACTATCAGCAACCAGTCGATCACGACGGGCAAATTCAACGCGCGCGCGGGGACATTTTCGCCTATACATTGTCGTACGACTGGTCTATGGGCGTCGAAAAGTACAATCAAAGTCAGCCGAGCGTCATTCGACTCCACAGCGTGGCGGAAGCGGAGATCAAACAGAAGAAAAAGCCAGGTACTGGATCGCGGAATTCGTTCTAGAAGCGTAAGCCACAAGCCACGGGCTCATAGCAGCACAACCGTCGGGGCGTGGCTATGTCTCCGTGCGTGTATCTTTGCGGCTATCTTTGCTGCTTTCGTCGGCACGTTTTCTGACTTGTGTTTGTGCTTTTGACCACGTATGCTAGCCTCTCGATAAAAGATTGATCCACCACCCCGTGCAGCGTTCGCATCGCCGCTCAACCCACAGCCTGATGCCAATCGTTGCGTATGACTGCTTTCATCCGAGCAGATCTGTGCGAGAGGCAAAGGCCAGTCCAAGACACAAGCTTATGCAACAGCTTACCCTTGCTCCGTCAATGTGTCAATCCAACTGCTATTTGTCATTGCAACTTAACGCTCACCTTAGCGACGTGTCAATGTGCCTTACGATCCGTTCTTGGTGGCTGTATGCTAAGTGTTTACTCAGGTACTACGTGAGATTCGCCAAGACGATCAAGTGCCTGTTTCGCCTCGTGTACCCCACCCTTTGCCGCCAACTGAAAGTAGTGTACCGCCTTCTTATAGTCGGCTTGAAGTCCTTGGCCAGTTTCAAACAATTGAGCCAAGCACAATTGCGCGCGGGGTACGCCATTCTCGGCAGCCAAGAAGAAATAGTGTGCGGCCTTGGAGCGGTCCTGCGCAATACCACGACCAAGCAGATAGCACCTAGATCGAATTGCGCGAGCGCGTTGCCAGCTTCGGCCGCGCGACGGAAATGCCTCACTGCCTGCTCAGCACTTGGCTCCACGCCGTGGCCCTTTAGATATGCTGTCCCCAGCGCCCAATTGGCCTCGGGCATGTCTTTGCTCGCTGCCTGCCGGTAGAGCTTCACCGCCTTGTCATTGTCCTGCGTGACGTGTAACCCCTGTGCGTACATGTACCCCAGTCGTAACTCGCCGCCATATGGCCACTTGCCGCTGCCAGTTTCCAGTAATGCAGCGCTTTCTCCACGTCACGCGGGACGTTAATACTGCCGTGGAAGTAAAGCTTGCCAATCTCGTGGCAACTGCCGTCGTGACCGGCATTGGCGGCCTTCTGCAGCAACTGCGTGGCCAGCTTGACGTTACGCGGCATGCCAGCGTACCCCTTGAGGTACAAATTTCCTAATGCACCTTGTGCGCGCACGTGTCCCATCTCTGCTGCGTTTGTCCAGTGCAAGACAGCGCCGTGTACCCCGTAACGCTCCCAACTTTGTTCGCGCCTCTGGCTTTGCCCACTAGACATTGGACGCCCAAGGCGAATTCAGCCTCTGCATTGGAGCTCGACGAAGTCGAAGAGCGATAGTGAGAGGAGGCCAAGGGGCATACGTGGCGTGGTGTTGGGACGCGACAGTGCAGCACGCGAAGTTGCTGGCGCCACGAGCGTGGATACATGTGTATCAACTTTTGTGCAAAGGGGTACGGAGGGGTACACTGTTGGTCTGGGTACCACTTTCTAATCAATAGCATCCATGAAGCAGCGCGATCGGCTCAAGGTGACCGTGCTGTATATAGCGTAACCTTCGAATCTAAACGTATGTCATAGAGCCGCGTGAAGCGACTACTGAAGGAGCAGAAGGACATGGGGCAAGTGAGTGACAACGCCGCGCTCGCTTGCTGTAAGTCACCAAAAGGAGCTTCTTCTTGACGATGGCTCCAAGTACTGATTTACGGTAATTCAAATCGTGGTCGTAGCTTTCGTCGTGCAGGTTTTCGTAAAGGACATGGCGACTAAAATGCAACAGCAGGCAGTGGAAGGAGTAGGCTTGACCCCAATTGAAGTGTGAGTGCACCGTTGCAGACGGCATTGTTTGTATTAACTGCGTAAGGTGTCAATGTAGGAAGAAGAGTGTACTGGCAAGTGACGACCTCACTTTCCTGCACGAAAAGGTGGCGGTTATTGACGAGAATGATGCGAAATATCTGCAATTTGCTCGCAGAGGCAAGAAACGGACAATTAAGTCCGCAGAAAAGAAGTACGTCGTTTGGTTGGGGCAAGTCTACGTTCCAGTGATTGACAGGGTTTGTGTAGATCGACTACGAAGAAAGCACGACGTCAAACCACGAGGAAGACGAGCACCGCAATCGCGGCATCAGCAAAGACCAAGAAAACAGAGCAAGCGGCTTGCAACGAATTGATACGTGGTGATGATTGTGGCCCAGTTCGAATGCAGCCTTTGGACATTGAAGAGGACGAGAATTACGACGAAAGTGACAGCGACGAGTGATTGGATCTTGACTTTGAAATGAATGTTTTCTATTGTTTCATAAATGGTTTCTACGAGCAATCGACGGCTTCTATCCATAAGCAATGTATTGTGCTCACTGCCAACTTGGTCTACGTCTGCGCCCCATTGAGCAAGGATTGCCACGTAGGGCCAAATAACAAGTCGCGCGAAGGCGATCGGCGGATTGCTGACTGTTGCAAAGCAGCGACGAGTGGTGCAGGAGCAGCCGAGACTTCTCCAGCTCTTGCGTCGCTGGCAGCAGTAGCTAAGTGAGGGGATCGAGGAGGAAGAGCTCTCGAAAGTGAAGCATCTGCAGCCGCAACCTTTGTTGCCGTCGGTGATACGTGATTGTCTCTAGGAAGAAGAAGCTATGCATGCGAGCAACGACCTCGTCGGCTTCTTGCTGCTGCAGCACAAACGACAAGTTCAGATCTTCAGCGGATTCGCTAAGCAGCAGCACGTCGTACTTCTCCAGCACGCTGAAAACACACCCGAGCTCGGCCAACGCTTTTCGCAGTCTTCGGCCAACGATGGAAACGACCGAGCAGTCTTCAAAGACACGCACCTTCGAGTGTTCGTTCAAGGCTTCAAGCAGCTGCTTAAATGGCGCACCCTGGACCCCACCGGGAATGTGATCGAGCGTGACTGTCACGGAGAATTGCGACGTTGCAATCAGATCGACGGAAATTCCACAAGCTTCAAATGGAGCAAAGACTTTGGCCAAGAAACCCGACGTCCCACACATGTCGAAAGCAGTGATACTCAACGTCGTCATGTTCTGTCGCTTGACGACTGCAAGAATCTTGGGACTGCCGTGCTGGGCCGTGTCCGCGTCGGTAGCAGGATGAATGACCGTCTTTTCCCCGTCGGGATCGTTCGTGTTGCGGATTTCCAACGGCACTTTTCCCCACTGCACGGGGATGATGCAGCGTGGATGTAAGATCTTGGCCCCCATTGCGGCCAACTCTTGGGCTTCACGGTAGTCTAGGTTCTTGATCAACCGTGCGTCAGGCACGTACCGAGGATCCGTGGTGAACATGCCGTGCACGTCAGTCCAGATCTCGTACTTGAGCGCGCCTACTAAAGCAGCAAAGAGCGACCCCGACGTATCGCTGCCTCCACGTCCAAGCACACATGTTGCCCCTGTACTTGTGCTGGCAATAAAGCCTTGGGTGAGTACCACGCGCTTGCCGTTTGCCGCGAGCTCGGCCACTTCTCGATCGAGGCGGGGTTGCACCTCTGCTTGGAGATACTTGTCCTCGTCCGACTTGGCCCGCGCACTGTCGCTAATCAGTAACTGGCGAGCGTCCACTCGCTCGACGTCCGTAAGGCCGTAGTGGACCATAATGCATTGCCCCAAGTGAGTCGACAAGAGCTCTCCGAACGCCAAGACACGTGCTTGGATGCCAGGCGACGCTTCTTCGGTGAGTTTAATGCCTTCGAGCACGCGAACGAGGTTCTTGAGCTCGTTGAGTAGCGGATGCAACGCTTTTGGGAGCAAAGGGTCGAGGGGCGACTTGGAAAACGAGGATCCATCTTCGCCGCGGCTCAGGACGCTGTCCAGCCACACTTGCTGCCACCGCTCGTGCAGCTTTCCACTGCATTCGACACCCTCAAGCGCCGGAAAGAGACCCACGTCGTAGGCGAGCGAAAAGTGCTGTAATGCAATGGTAGTCGCCAGCTCCGTGTGGCTACTGCCCCGTTCACTGGCGAGTGCTACTGCTCGCGTAAGCTTGTTGGTCACTTGGGACAGCGCCGAGATAGTCACCCACACGCGCGGAGACGATGGCGACGCCAAGTGCGCGCGGATCTGGGCACAGATACAACGCCAGCGCGCGGCGGTGGATACACTGGTACCTCCGAACTTGAGTACCACCCATCGAGACGATAAGTCCGGTAGCATTGGGCTACGTGCGCCAAGTAAAATATTTACAAAATGCCAAGCTCCTCCAGTGGATAGTCATACACGCAGAGTGATTAAACGCAAGATAGTAAAACGGCTACTATTTATATTATCATTAGTACGTAGAGCAAGTTGGTCGTCCGCTTTAGTGACTTAATGCGTACCTTACTGCATGGTTTCGACAATACACGCAAATGCGACGCTTCCGAGTGATACTGTCTTCCCCCAACAAAATTGTCCTAATTATTATAATATTCACATATCAGCAATAGGAACAACGTGGGTAGAAGTCTTTCCGACCGACCGGATAGGCGAGGTGCCAAATGCTACAAAGTCCTTTTGACTTTCACACAATCACATTGCATACAGCGATCCTTTCATTTTTTTCAAGGTATATTTGACAAAAGTTACAAAATAGCGGAAATGTTGTTTGGCATTGTGAATTTCGCGACCAAATTGAGCTATCATCCACCCAAATATCACGTGTTTACTCGGACTGCTTGCTTCTTGTAGACTGGTGTTCTACATTCATCGTAGCGATATTTCAATGTGCCGCAATATCAACGTTGATATTCGATGAAAAAGCGATTCTTGCATATTGCAGCGCTCCATGGCATTGATATGACGACGCGATACTTTAGTTGTTCGGAGTTAAATAAATCTACTTCAAAAGACACCGGAGTGGAAATAGTTCTTGTTTATCCCTCTGTAGCTCTCATCACAGCAGGCAAAGAAGACGGTGGATGTACGGCAATATTCTCTCAGACACGATCAAAGCTCTGGTCTGCACAAACAACGAACATATTTTTGGTCAATCTATCGATGCGAGTAAGGATTTACATGCACCAATTGTCATCGCTTAAATGCTGTTCGAACGCGCGCGTGTCCTTGAATCTTCGATAATTTAATTCTGGAACCGAAGTAAACAAAACCTTACAAGATACTCACCTCCCTAGCAATAGGCTCAATTATGATCCAACATGAGATATGTAGCATTTATATGTTCTTTCAAGCACGCGAGCCTGGGAGTACCTGCATCACGTTCATAATCAATAATTTAAGACGAGACATGAACATCCTGTACGAATCAGACATATTCAGTGTGAAATTGGGTAGGTGCACCTTGATTTTTTTATCTTTTGTCTTGACAATCTAATGATGTCTAGTTCCGTTGTTGTCTCGGATGATCATCAAGCGTTAAACTCCACGTGTGAGCGCAGCATAAACTTTTTTTAGTAACTCGAACGACATTTCCAGCTTGTGGTGGAGTTGTACTGGCAAAAATTGTGAGAAATGATTCGACTACGCACTAGTAAAGTATCGAAGCAACTTTGGACTCATGGTCCTTTGTGGCCGTATCACACCATGCATACTTAAGAATACTGTATTTCCTACTTGCATGGAAAGATGTTTGTCATAAAATTATATATAATGTTCGTGTCGAATACAAGCCTGGTAAACTCAATGTGCTTGCTGACGCGCTTTTGCGCAGGGCAATTTTTGATTTGACCTACGTAGGCAGTAATAAAAGCTTCAATGATGAAAAATCTCGTCGAGCATGCCAAAGGGGATGTTTATCTAGTGCGCTTGGCGTGATTAGTCATCGCAAGCGACGAGGCCAAAATTGAAGTTTTAATTACTCGACAGTTGTCGCAAATGTTACGTTATAAGTGAGCAAATGGTCTGCTCCACTATAGATTGAGTTAAGCAAATTCATCCCGAGCCGTTGCTCTGGACGACAAAAACCTGAAGTACGACATACTTCTGGAGACACACAATGCCCCGACGATATTTCTTGATACTAGATCACAATTTGATTGCCCCATATGTAGTCAATTACGCGAGGAATTCCGACTCTTTGGCGGGTCAAATGCGCGGCCTACACGTCGGCTATTTTTCAGAGCCTGCCAGTGCCAAACGATAAAATTGCCATAATCCTCGACTTTGTAATTTGCTTGCCAACAGTAAATGACAAAGCCTTTATTTACCCCTGAGCAAGATAGCGAATTTAAATTCTTCTTGCTACCAGATTAATTAAGATAGGCTACTGTATGAAGTAAAAAAATGTATCGTGAAATTTTTGACATGCGCTAATCCACTTATTGGAAACCCATGCCTACAGCAGCCCGTTCTCGGGACGACAAACTCTTAGTGCGTTTGCAATCATTGTCAGACCATTTGATCCATGAGCTTTTACAAACCACGAAATTAACGGGCAAGACACTGACTGTCCCGAAAGCTCTTTCGAGCACGAAGTCTTTAAGATGAGCAGGGGTTAGCTTTGAAAGCCTTTCTCCTCCAAGTCTTTGATATAAGGCCATTTATTAATATTTGTGAAATGTTAGTTGAACGGGATTTAAAATGAAAAGGGTGCCAATAAAGATCGACAAAAAGAATACACGAAGAAAAACAGTTGTATTCAAAGATGATAGAGTTTATTTTCTACTGAATAGAAAAAATAAGTTCGGAGTTTTCGAACATCGTCTATCGCAGGTATTAAAGGCATCTACCTTTAGCAAAATTGTCGCCGCATCCAGCATTTTTTGTGGGGCGTCTTAGCAGGCATTGGATCTTCCCGACCCATAGCCTCATGTAAGGCGTAAACCTCTTCATAGCGTTGTTCCTGCGCTTGACCTTGCGAATTGGTCAAGAACGGGAGGTCGTATAGTACTCATAGCCACTACAGTGTTTATGCATTCTTTAAGTGACCGTTTAAGCCTGAATCTCAACTTGAAGCAAATCAACTTATTAAACCAGCATAAGTACCTCGTGCTGAAGCGCGCGGTGGTCGATCCGAGTGCGAAGCACATGGCCTTTATGGCTAAAGAAGCTCGCCTCATCTTTTCGATTGCTCTAGAGCTCGGGGTAATCTAAAGAAGTCGGACCCTGAACCCGGGAACAATCTCAAGCGCGTCCACACGGCTGTAGATTCTCGCGAAGAAGGTGCAAGGGCTGCCTCCTCGACGGTTCTTTAACGTGTTCTGCATCTTGAAGTGTGTTGCAAAGCGTCTACGCTATGCTTAATACTCTTGAAAGAAACTGCAATGATATTTATCTTGGCCTAAATCAAAAATATTTAGATATAATCCGATTGATTTATTGACCTCTAACCTGCAATCTATTGCACACACGTCTATCTTTTACTATAAGAATAAAGAGTGGATAGCGCAAAAGGTTTGCACTACTGGTGTAAAATAGCCACTAAAGGAGTCTTTGGAGGGTCCAAATACTATTGGCGAAAATTGTCACAAAGTGTTACGGGCCATATAATTGGGGCTCGTTAATGTTGCCGTATATGCTTCTAAATTGTGATCTGTAATCAACAAAATTGCATACGATGAATTTTGATGCTATAAGGAGAAAAAAACATTGGCCACCTGTCGAAACTCAAACTTAGCTGAGAACAACCTATTTGCTTTCCCGTTGGTAACATTATGATACTTCTATGGAAATGTTTTGCTTTCAACAAATACTGTCACAAATTCTCTTTGCATTGTTTTATGACAAACTCAACCGGTAGTTCTTTACTCCTACTCCAAAAGCATTTATCCATTTACCCTGCGACGATGTGGCTTCAAATTGATATGAGGCTCCGAGCGTGTCATCGACTAGTCTGCAAGATAGGTAGAGTATATAACCTCTAGCTTTCCTCTAAACCTTTTTCTTTATCTAAGATTGTAGATTTCTATACTTTCTTAAATGAGACTTGACAAAATTTGACAAAATCTGAATGACGGGCACCCTTTCATCAAGTATGACCTTTCGTGTAAATCATCTGCGGCATGGGTTTTGACCCGTTACTTGAGTGCAACAATCAGCGAATATGGCAATAACTCTTCTTCTGCCTTACGTCATGGGCCAAGCCGAATGCTAACTCTACTAACACACACCACGTCGAAACCTGGCGATGTCTTTGCAAATAGCGGTCGCTTTAAAGATCGTGACATCCTTCACCTCATTCAATGCTGTTTTGGTCTGCTAAAAGTTAGCCATATGGATATAGCGACGACTATAAAAGTCCGATTATGCAAGCTCAATTGCCATTCGGTCGCGGAGCTGTTCGTGTTTACAAGACCACAACGTTGTTTCAAACAGGACGCAACAGAAAGGGAACAAAGCGGGACACACCCACACGAACCCTCTGGCGACGATTTAGCAATAAAGCACCTTTAACTTTTTAGATTTACTTCTTCTTAAAATGTCAATTGCCCTCTTTCAAAAAATTTCCTATATATTGTTGTTGAGCTGAAACATCTCTACCTATTATTGGCAAAAAAACTTGCTTGCCGCTTGATGCCGTCGAGATCACAATACAATTTAAGTCGCTTGTAAATTCAATCGCTAAATTACTTGTTTTGGATGTTTAAAGCTCATGTCTTGCTCAACGGAATACATGAACACGGCAATGAGAAAACATTAGGTTATAGCCTCGACTTTCCATTTCATTGATATTAATAAACTGCATGATACAAAACGCAATAGCCCTCGAGAAGGATGTGATCATTTTTACGTCCTCAAAAAGTAATATCAAATACTACAAAGGGGTCTAGGAGTTGTTACGAGATGGGCAAATTTTTTAAATGGCTGGCGAGCATCCACCATATTGTGCACCTGAAGTCTGTCATACAGGGTGCAATCAATTTGCTTTTCTTATACTACACCATTACTGCTGCAGAACCTTTCGCGCAATGATTGACAGACATTTTGGAATTCAAGAGTCACGTCAGCAAGTTCACCTTCATTAGTCGCCAATATCATTCGAAGATTTTTCCCAAGCAAAAAATAAACGGCCTAAGAGAGGCCCGATAAGAAATCTTAAATCGTAGCCGCCCTTAAAATTCGGCTCTCCAAAAGTTTTCAGCTCCACTTTCTTGTTGCCTAAAAGGTACCGATTCATGTTATAGTTGCCACGCCCTGATGTCTAGTCTACCAGTTTGTGCTTTTCATGATGGATGACAGCTTATACGACCTATTCTTGTCTATGTTTTGCGTGCTGACGACCGGTAAGACTGCGAATTTTTACGGGCATACGCCGCACTTTGAGCTTATTGCACCTTATAGGAAAGCCAAGTTTACCCATACTTCATGTGAATTTAGGTCGACAATGGTCAAGACTACCGATAATCTTTTTTATAACACCATAGGCAAGCCGACATCGTCGATAGACTGGCAATGCGACAATAATTGTCTGACAATATCTCCAAGGAAAATGTTAAATTCAAAACTTGAATAGCACGAATGTCCGGTAGTTAATTTTTACTTAATCCCAAAATCTCTTCGTGCTTTGTGGTGTAGCAACTGACACTGAATATACCTAAAGATACTGTAGGGATCGCCAAGGTACGCGCGCGTAGAAGTGCGAGGTACACACATGTACCTAGGGTAGAAGTGCGATCCCTACGCTTTTAAGCTTAAATTATGTATACAATCTTGGCAATATGATACATAATTTAGCTCAAATACCCTAATGCGAATTATGGATGTACGCACGATAGAACAGGAGGTTTTTTGTAAAGCAATGGAACATGGACACTCAAAGTGCTGTACCAATAGGTTAAAGTACGCGCCATCTCCTGTAAAATCCGAAATATGCTATCTGTTACCCAATTTGTGCGCGTCTCTTCGCGAGATCTTTCACAGTCTATGCACCTAATTGGATCGATTTACTGCTTCAGTACATTTATAGGTTAAGCACATTTGAATTTCTGGCGTTGTGTCTTTCTTCTGTACAGTTTAAATTCCCAGATTGCGTTCATAGATTGCGCGTGGCAAGCCTGTCCTCTCTCCAAACTGACGACGACTGGCAATCGAGCTTAAGCAAAAGTATACAAAAGCTGTTGCGATGGATGTTTGGACGAGTCAGTACCCCTCCCTATCATAAATTGGGTCAGTGGTACGCGTAACCGCTAGCGGTAGTATCCCTAAATTTGCAAAACAGGCGCCAGAAAGATTTCTTCGATATTTTTGCTCGTCGACGCCGCTCTCCACAAGGTAAAATCTTGCCCTAAACTAAAAAATCACGCACTGTTCATCATGGCAGTCGAGATGGAGCAACAACGCGCCCCTGAGCTGACCGTTTCACAGTCCGAGAGTCGCCTCTGCATGGAGTCATCAGCGTCTATGTCGTTGTTGTCCAGTATGGACGAGACCAAGCCCTTTGCACCTGGAGACGTCTCGAAAGCCGTCCTCGTGTGGCCGGATCCAAGCGTTCCGCGGCATAAGCCAACAACTCCTGGCGGCTCCAGTCTCAAGGTCGAGACGTCACTCGCTGTTGTTCGTAGTATGGGATCAGTACTTGACGAGGCGGTCCTCTCAAAGCCAAGCGATGGTCTCCAGGTGCCCAGTATGAACTGCGACTCGGTGTCCCCCGTGTCCCCGACCGTGATGAAAGATCTGCACTTTGACTCGCGCTTTATCTCGGACGCCTGGTCGTACGAGGCTCCTCAGAATATGTACGCACTTTTGACGCAACCCACGCATCAGATGGACCCGCTCACGGGTGGGACGGGTCCAGTCGGCCCATATATGCAACAGCAACAGTTGCACCTGCAACACCACTTGGAGCAACATTTTGACCACTTGCCACTCCAACTCTCTCCTCTTCACGGCTCGAGTTTCTCGTCCTTGTACATGTCGGGAGGTCCCTTAACGCTTAGTCCCCATCAAATGATGATGCACCATCAACCCAGCGGCAACCCCAACTACGCAACACCATCGAATTTAAGTGACCTATTAATTTCAAGTGACCCGAATGGGTTTTTGGGCCCAAGTGGCAGCCCTGTACCAATGCCGCACGGAAATAGTGTGGTCAACGTGAAAGATCTGACCCTCAACGAGTTACGACCCCATTTTAACAAACCAATGGCCGTCGTGGCGAAGGAATTAGGGGTTTGCATTACGTTAATGAAGAAGATTTGCCGTCGCAACGGCCTCGTTCGGTGGCCCCATCGACGTATTCGCAGCCTTGTGAATCGGATTACATCGCTTCAAGTGCTCGCAAGCAACGCTGTGGGTGCCGAGTGCAAGCGCTTTCATGGTCAAATTACCACTTTACGCGAGGAATTATCTGCTGTGATCCAGAATCCAAACGAAAAAAGCCGTAAACCGCAATCCGATGCCAAGAGTGCCATGGGCGTCGGGCAACTTAGTGCCAAAGACGTGTTGGAGATTTTTCCAGTGACGGAATTGACGGATGAATTGAATGGACCCAAGACTGAGGGTCAGAAGGACAGCAAGGACAAGGCTCTTGACGAACAAAGCCAGAGTACGAAAAGTGTCCAGTCAGAGGGAAAGGACCTTGCACGAGTCAAGCGAATCAAAAAGGACACGACACGCGACGCTTTGCAAGCCAAGAAGCGCAAACCGTCCTTTGGCCTCCATGCGCACCAGCCACCCCCGATCAAAATCTCACGACATGAGGAGTTGCCGTCAATTCGTCGTCTGCAGAGCCAAAGCGTACCGGGACGACGGCTCCGTGGAGATCGAAGGCATGGGTGTGGCCGAGAATTCAGTATTGGCGGGTGCGCAACAAGCGTGCGGCCGTCCACGACCACTCATCGAAATGGGAGACGAGGATCGATCTCGTCTATCCTCAACGGCATGCCCGAGTGAACATGTGCAAGACGCGGCAGCTTTACAAGACTCATTAGTATGAATAACGGAAACCATACACACGTTTAGCGTATATAGTAGATGGAATAATATTCATGATCCATGTCAGATCGCTTTTTTTGTAACGGACCTTAGACCGAACTTTGAGGAAAACGTTTCGATTTTCGGAACGTAATTTATGACCTGAGCAATAAAACCCCGATTTTTTCGGTTTTGTATTTTGTCCAACTTTATTCCTCCGAAAATGATTTAGCGCTTTCTACACTATTCGCAATCGTGATGCGCTCAGGTTGTTTACTTGATATTGTCCTTTCACATCTTGTGTCGCTCGGCCAAACTACTTCAAAAACGAAATGCTATCTCAATAAATAATGACTTTTTGCACCTGCACGTGCATAGATTGAAGGCTTTGCCCGCAAATTCTTGCTTTAAAGCTAGCCTAACCTTGTCTGGCATGTCGCAAACGCTATTCATGACAAATGTTACTAATTAAATCGAATTTTTTTTTCCTTAGGTATCGGGAAGGTCTATTAGACTGAAAGCTATTCTCGCCGATTACGGCAGAAAATTAGTGTTGTATTGCTCAGAGATTTAGGCGCCACTGTTTGCGTAGCGGTAGCGCTTCGTCTGTAAAGTCTTGGCGTTAA
Organism: Plasmopara viticola; assembly: GCA_001695595.3. Classification (NCBI taxonomy): domain Eukaryota; phylum Oomycota; class Peronosporomycetes; order Peronosporales; family Peronosporaceae; genus Plasmopara; species Plasmopara viticola. The sequence goes on along the minus strand of MBPM02000206.1, from coordinate 49,461 downwards.
GCCATTGTGACATGCAGCGAGTACGGTTTGACAGGCACCTCCCACCCTCGCCGCCTTCCTACATTGACCAAAAGCCACCGCACCAGTGGCGCGTCTATTTAGCACATGAGTTTTTGTGAGCCATCGAAGCAACTCTTGGAGGTCCTCAAGGTCTTAAACTCAGGACTACTGGCGGTCCAGCTACACCATTCCTAGGATAAGATCATTCCTCAAATTCAAGCCAGGACCAAACTCGACAATCACCAGGTCGAGAATCCTCACATATAAACCCACCGAGATCTCAGGTGCAATTACCCTCGGTTCTGTCGCTAAGCGAGCTGACAATATGCTCTCATAGACTTGGCATGCGGGTAATGCTCAATATAGAAGGACTGAGCACATTTTGCAGACACTCAGAAAATCAGTAGATATTTACATTGGCTTACTTAAATTCTTCGCGACCGTCTTCCTCTTGAAGCTGAAATTGCGGGGGGGGGAGGCTAAGCCCTAACGAACTTTAATTAGTCTTTTAAGACCCGATGAAGTTTACTTCATCCTAAATAGACAGCTTAGCCCCCACTACGTAACTCCGCGACATACAACACGACTGTTTGGTCGTGAGATGCTGGCCCCACTTATATTGGCACGCTTGACGTAAGAGCGACCCAGGTCACAATTGGTGATTATCGCCATATTTGAAGCATCAACAAATACTAAAACGCTACTTAGCAGCTTGGAGGTTCATCGGTACAATTAGATCCATACTAGCATTATCACCATAAAACTTTCGCGAGATTTTCCTTATCGGGCCCATTTGTGAATTACAGCCAGCATTTAATGCCAATTTTACTCCTCGTTTAAACAATTCGGTTGTACTGGAAACAGTCGCGTCTGAGTGCAGTGTATCCATAAAAATGGTGAATACAACCTCTCCTGAGAGAATGGGTCGCTGCCAATCCCAGTCGCAAGTCCGTTCAAGGATAGAAGAGATCTTAAAAGCTTTTTCTTAAAGTAGCAGGTTTTAAAAATATGACCTCACACGGAGCGCATAATTGGGCAGCGAAAAAACTTGCGTAAGGTGACGAAGTATCCTATCTTAGATAGAGAAAACACTACTAAACGTATTATTATTCGTTTGCAGTACCGAAACGCTGATTTCTTTGGCCGATATTTTGCACACTGGTGCATAGATGAAGAAATTAAATGTGATTAACAGCATCATATAGTACAACTTGGTGCAGCCAAATGTCGCGAAGTGGTAAAACGTCATGAATATTTGGCGGGTGAAACTTATTAAGAGCCCCTGAATAATCTTTTTCGGAATCATAGCTCTGTACACGATGAGACCCTTTTTGGGGCGGTAATTTTCCGATAAGACAGTAAGAAGCCATTAGAAACCAGGATGCCGATTTGCATTAAAGCGCTGTTCCACCGAAGCTGTAGCGATTTTCTATATTGAAATGCTCAGCAACAAACTCTAGCTCAACTGCAACACAAACAATCGATCGAGTCAGGGTTTGACTGGCCTTTTGCAACGCCGGGCAAGCAGTTGTCATCTCCTGTAGGTAATGCTCAGCATTATAATCAGCTAATTCCTGAGGGCAAACCAGACTAGCGTCCGATAAGAATGTAAAGACAAAAATGGTAGTGGATGTGCAGAGGTTTTAAGCCTTAGTACCAACACGACATTCACGAGCATTATGAGCTCGGCACGTGGCCCTTAGGTGGAATAGGTTACTATCAATAAATATCAAGCAAGAAAACTGTATGAGATATCGCGTTTCTCATTGTTACCATCACAAGCTGATCTCGCTCCTATCATAAATATATTGAATTTCTCAACGCGAGTGAAACTCTCACCGGCTTCAGCAATCAACAATAAGTTGCACATGGAGCAATTTTTCCGCTTTGCGTATCGCCGAAAACGCGATTTCTAAAACGTAGAGGCGATCCGCGACTTGGGTATAAAGAGCAAGAGTTTTTTCGCATGGTTGACGGCCTCAAATTTAAGATTCACACTCGGTCGCTTAAGAACCTCATCCCATGTGCTGTTTGTGTGCGGTTCAACTGTCCACGTTGCAAACTGGACTTTACAAAGTTAAATCACAATTTTCGCGATCATCCCGAATATGACAAGAAGTTGACTAGTAAATTGCACTCAACTATCCTCACGTTGGATATGGAGATGGGTGATGGTGAATTTGCTGTGATTCAACGACCAGAACGTCAGTCCTCACTTTCATTTTCGACGGATTCAGAATCCTTGCAAGCTTATTTAATTAGCGTGGGTGAATTGCGTGAAGTCTTCGCCACCATCAATTCATTGCATACCCAGATCAACGATCTGAAGAGGCCAATCAGTTGCAGAATCGTCTTCAGACGCATCTGATCAAAAAACTTGCCCCTCCTTAAATCGGGATATACAATCAACGAATTGAAGCGCAAGGTAGATGAGTTGTAAAGAAGATTTTTGGATAAAGAAACGGTCGATTTCACTTCTTCTGGATCCAGAAATTCAAACAAATTGTGCAAAACCAAAATGACGGCATTGCCGATTCCGATATTAAAGACAGCATCGAGCTTCATCGGAATCACTTTGCTTTGCAACGAGAGATCCAGATAGCTGAAGACGATCTAAATTGTCAAGAAGTCTGACTCAAAGATGAGATGGGGAAGTCTGTTTGACTCAATTGTCACCGCAGTCTAAGTGTGTTACGAGTTTGAGTGCGCATCTTGTCTTTGCGAGCAGAGACGTCGCACCCTAATCAATTACTATCCAGAGAAAAAGTTAATGAGATTGTAAAAGAGATTGATGTGATTCACTCTAACTGTTGTAATCTATTCAACGTCGCAGACTCATAAAATTTCTTACTGAACAAAAAACGTAAATGCCTTTTTACAGATGTCGCACATATAAGCAGCTAATCATCAGTTGGAACGCGAGTTAGATGCAGCCTGGGCAGAGACACTTGCAGCAAGAGTAGACTTGCGAACGGCTGAAGCACGATGACTTAGATTGGGCACGATAAACAACGTATGTGACAGGGTCGTCGTTTGCTGACAAGGCGTGATGAGACTATCGCAGCGATCAACAACTTTGATGAGCGATTGACTGTTCCCTCCAATGTGGATCTCGAGCATGGCTACGCTGTCGTCGTAGAGCGGTTTGACAGTGTAAATCCATTGTCAAGCAGTTTATTGCTAGTGCTCGAGGAGTGAACCTAGAAGCATTTTATGTTTTTGTTTTATAGATCTGAGCAATCGCTTTTGTAGAGCTGCAGCGCAGAGGCTGCTTAAAAAGAGAGGTAAGTATGTACAGCCATATTGCTGCATACAATCTGTTTCTTACTGAATCGTCTAGGGCAGCTCCAAGACATCTCTCAGACGCACGACATTCGCTTCAAGTGTTACCGATCGGAGTGGCGAGACAATGGAGTATTCACGCGTCAAGCGATTAAATGCATGCTTGACGAGCTGATAGCGGATATGGCTATGACTGAACGATCGCGAGCATCATATCGATTTTATACAGTACTTATAGGAAGTGAGAAAATATCTACGCGCATGATATGCCGGTAATATTTATTTGAATTCATCATATAGGGTAACATGTTCGACGAGGCTGACTTCGATCCTGTCGTTTTGGAGGAGCTTATAGAACGCCAAGGCCATATATAAACATATGCTTGTTATCATCATTGAATCAATCCAGATTAATCACAACACATTTGTACAATGAGAGTCAATGCCATTATCAAGCTACTCAGTGGAAGCAATGTGCTGAAGTGTTTTCATCTCTAAACGTCATTTTAGTCAACGAGCGGACTGATGACGATTCAACAACTATATCAGTGCCGCGTTTACAACGATCATTGTACGCATCAGTTTGCCTTCGCGTTGATATTTGTCACAGCACCCTGATTTATGAACATTCGAACAATGTCTGCATAGAGTAACTTAACTCAACGTGAGCCGCTTGTCCATCGCCAACGCTTTCTCGGATGTCATGCGGGAATGATGAAACTTCATGTCTTGCAGTAATACTTGGCTGCCTTTGCGCTGAACTAGATTTTTATGACACGCTGGAGATGCCGTTAAAGCTGCCGTTAGAGCAATTTGTCATTTGGCGTCACGTTTTCCACTGACTACTTGGCTGACATTATGCAGTATTGCTTTGATTGATCACAACGCTGATTGGCTCGGTCAGTACGTGCTTTATCACTTGAGTCCGTCTCCTCTTTTATAGATAACCAACCAGTTTCACCACCTTCCATGAGCTCGTGATCATCATCTGCGTCCTCAGTCACTTCCGTAGCATTAAAAGCATATTTGTGTTGAGCTTCTTTTCGCCTCTCCTTTATCGAGGAATTGTCTAGGACGCCGTTCTGAACTTATATCTGGATTTCAATTTTTCTCCAGCGCAGCAATACGTTCATTCGAACTCCGGAGTTGTTGTTCCAGTCGTTCCAGTCGTTCCAGTCGTTCAATACATTCTTGACATTGTTTATCTTGGTTAGAGTGTTTTGATTTTGTTTTTGTTGTCGTTGCTGGTCAATTTGCTGTTGTTGTTGTTGCTGGTCTCAACTTGGTCCGTTGGATGTCCTTGTCTGTCGCCAAATTGTAGATATGTAGCCATAGTAATTTTTGAAATAAATTTTGTGTTTCGATAATGTTTCGGGCATCGTCTTTTTTTATAAAGCTTCTTCCAATGACGAGGGTAGCTGCGCGTCAATATAGCTTCTCTGTACCAACACAAACTGGATGAATACATATTTTCCGTTGTTCTCCTTTTGGCGCCTGTGCTTCAGCCATCGTTTTCGATGAATTTTTCTCTGACCTCTCCCACCGTCTTGTCCACTCATCTCTAGATGGCTCATCGCACATCCTTGGCCTCTCTCATCGCACAACCCTAACGTCTCACACCGCCCTCTCTCACCATACATCTCCGACCTTACTCACATCCCATCTCTGACCTCTCACATGGCACACCTTTGACCCTACTCACATCACATCTCTCAACTCATCTTTAAACTCATCACTGGCACTATATTCACTCATCTCTAGACCACTCAAAATGAAACTTTGACACCGAGTCGTCACGACGGACCGGTTCATGATTTATTTATTATCGCGAAGCTTTAACTCACCGAATATAATACGCCGCGTGTTCGGTGCTTGTTAATCCGGGTACTTCTAGATTTTGCGATTTCGACCATTAATAATCAAAGCATTAAAAAAATACAATTAACGCTTGTATTCGCAAGCAGCTTGGCTCGACTTAGTCCGAGGTTACTTTCAAAAATCGCATCGGGTTTCTAAGAAAATCAGCCGGTGACTCTAAATACTTTTCGTTCCTAAACGAGGCTAATCGAGTATACAAACGAATCTGAAAGTTGACAACATTAATACTCAATGGAACACTTTAGCGCACGTTGTGATGGCGGTTAAGTCTGCTCCTGACGTGATAACCGAATCGGCTCGAGAAAATCACCCTTGAAGTAACGAAGTTGAAGTTGAAGCGCATCAATAATGTAAAATTCGCCAAACAAATCGAACGCGCCAACAACATTGATGAGCTGTCTGATAAGATGGACGCAGCTATCGGAAGGCTGTTAAGCAACGACAATATCGCGCGGCAGAACATCACACCTGAGGTGGCTAGTGAGCTGGGCGCTGAGGCCTTCTGCTTTGCCAAAGAGCTGCAAGACCACGCAAGCGCTGCATTCTGTATATAACAGCCCGCGCTGCGCAACGATTATGGCGCGCTGCATATTACCCGATCTCTTAGCAGGGCAGATGCAAAAAGAACTGCATTCTAATTATAGGAAAGTCTATGCAGCTTATCCTAAATGTGTCCAGTTGTTGCATTTTATTAAAAATGTAGCACACCCTCTGTTTCCGTTCATGCAGGTTAATTACAACTATATTGGCTTTAGAAATGGAGTTTCAATCTTGGAAAAGCCAAGTTTATCGCCCTCAGTGACGCTCTTGCTGGAATTTAGGTCCGCAAGATAATTAGTTCTGATTTCGTAACAGCCCCAACTCTTCTGCTCGATAAGTATTTTTCGACTCGAGGAGCAGGAGGTCATCGATTTTGTATATATTGCTAGGGCCGCTTGATGACGCGCCTCGACGACAATTCGATTCCATTGTGATCACCCTAGAGCTGGGCGGTAGCGGAAAAAGCACGCTGCTTAAACTGACAAAGCGTTGCTATGCACCAGGCCAAATCGGCATATTGAGCAGCTTTAAACAAAAGTAATTTGTTCCGAGCAAAGTCGCAGACAAGCAAGCTCTGTTTTGCGAGGACATGCCGCTTAATATTGCCGAAATCGTGCCAAAATCTGATTGTCTGGCTTGGATGGGTCGTGGCTAAGTTTACTGCCCGGTTTAGGGAAAAACTTTGGCTGCTGTCTATGACTAAAAATCACAACAGCAATCAATCGTCGCACTACACAGGCGAGCATGGCGAAATCATTCAGGGTATCGTACCAATAACATTCGAAAATACTATTTCTGCAAAAGATCATGATCCGGAAAATAATCGCTGGGGAGTTCACGACGGTTTTTGCATAGGCGTTGCTCTTCATATCTTGCCTACAAGAAGAAACAACCCAGCAAAAGGGTAGATCCATATCAGCCGGGGGTTCATCGCTGAGCATCGCGAAGATCTGTGAGCCAACCTTAATGATACATTCCTTCTTGTTGGCGAGGTGCTAATATAAGGTGACGGTTCTGAGATTACGAAGCCTCAAATGAGCGCTATGTATCGCATGCATCTTATAGATACTTACAGTGCAACTCCTAGGCAGGGAGAAAAATTCAGTACTCCCGGTGTCGAGTAAGCTGTGCACGGTTGCATCTATACTTATGTAAGGCATGTCGTGAAAAGCACGAGAATGGATGTTTATTTGAACCTGGCCGAAAAAATCTCACACGAAGACAATACTTCATGAATGTTGCTGTTCAACCAATGTTCCAGCATTACGATATGAATTGTAAGACCGAAGACGAGGGTTTGCCCAAAAAGAAAGTTTAGCTTGGTAATTGGCCTTGAGCTACGCAACCTGTTTTGCGCAGATTTATTGTGCTTGGCTGCGTCGCTGCGATACTTACGCGTTCTTTAAATACACAAATGGGTAGGCCTTCTCTCGCTTTCGTTTCTGGGTGTGGATCACTTCTTGAGTTTTAAAATGGCGTGAATTGGTTTTGTCGTCCTACTCGATCCGTGTAGCGCTGTTTCTAGCGGCTTTATTTTATGAGTGCGGCCAAACAGTGGTGGCTAGCCTCATATCTACGATATTTTATTTTCACCTCGGCTCGATTTTCTAAAGACGAATAAGATTCATCTTACAATCTATACTCGCACGCTCACTAAAAACTAATAATGGATATAGGCGTCTAGAAGCAGGAAGGGCTGAAAATCACGCATATTTTGTAAATACGGAACTGATATGCTCACCAATACTCACCAATACTCAGACTTTGTGAAACACACACTGCGAAACAACCCGCGAATCGCTAGAGTACAATATTCGGTGACTTAAAGCTTCGCAAAATTGAATTAATTATAAAGCGGTCCGTCGTGACGGCTCGTCTATTTCGAAGTTGTCTAGAAATGGGTGAATATAGTGCCAGTGATGAGTGTACAGATGAGTTAAGCGATAAGTGGTGAGACTGGTCGGAGATGTATGATCGTTGAGAGTGGTAAAAAATCTAAGGTGAGCAAGGTCGGAGGAAGGCGATGAGTGAGGCGAGAGAGGTAATAGATGTGCGATGAGAGATGCTGGAGATATGCTTTGAAGCGTTCGGAGACGTGCGGCGATCAAACGTGTGCTTGAGAGAGGACGAAGATGTTCAGTGAGAAAGACCAGAGATGAGTGGACAGGACGTTGGAAGAGGTCAGAGAAGAAGTTTATTATCGAAAACCTTGCTGAAGCACACGCATCAAACGGAGACAACGAAAAACCCAGATTGTATTGGTACAAGAGAAGCTATATTGACGCACAGCTATCCTCGTCGTTGTAAGAATATCCTTAAAAAGACGATGCCCGAAACATTATCGAAAACACAAAATTCGTTTCAAAACAATTACTTTGGCCACATATCTACATTTGTCGACAGACAAGGAAATCCAACGGACCGACAACGACGATGTTTATAATTTCAGATTTGCAACAACAACAACAGCAAATTGACCAGCAACGACAACAAAAACAAATTAAAACGCTTTAAATCAGCATCAACAATGTCAAGAAAGCATCAAACGACTGGAAACTCCGGAGTTGAATTAAAAGTATTGCTACACTGGAGAAGAATCAGAAGCAAGATTCACGTTCAAAACGACGTCCTAAACAATTCCTCGATAAAGGAGAGGCGAAAAGAAGCACTACACAAATCCATGCTTTTAATGCTACGGAAGTGACTGAGGATGCAGATGATGATCACGGGCTCATGGAAGGTGGTGGAACTGGTTGGTTATCTATAAAAAAGGAGACGGATTCAAGCGATTAAGCACCTACTAACCAAGCCATTCAACGCAGTGATCAATCAAAGCAACCCTGTATAATGTCAGCCAACTAGGCAACGGAAAACGTGAGGCCAAACGACAAGCTTCTCCAACGGCACCTTTAACGGCATCTCCAGCGTGTCGTAAAAATCTAGTTCACCGCGAAGGCAGCCAAGTATCACTGCAAGACATGAAGTTTTATCATTCCCGCATGACATCCGAGAAGGCGTTGGCAATGGACAAGCGGTTCACTCTGAGTAAAGTCATTCTTTGTAGACATTGTTCGAATGTTCATAAATCAGGGTGCTGTGACAAATATCAACGCGAAGGTAAATCGACGCGCACAACGATCGTTAACCCGGCACTGGAATAATTGTTTGTTGAAACGCCATTAGTCCGCTTGTTGATTAAAATGACGTTCAAGGGTGAAGACACTTCAGCACATTGCTTCCACTGAGTAGCTTGATAATGGAATTGACTCCTATAGTTTATATGTCTTGTGTTCAGTTTGGCTTGATATAATGACCGGGATAACAAGCATATGTTTTTGAAGGATGCGTCTTTTCATGACAGGCTCTGGTGTTTTTATTTTTTCATCCAGAGCGACAGTATCGAACTCAATCTCATCAACATGATTGCTATCCATATTACTCCATAGAAATGGAATCAAAATAAATTGTACCGGTACAGCGTGAGCCTTCTCTAATTCTTGTAAATGCTCTACAAGATTGATAAAATGCTCGTGATTATTCGATATCAGCCCCATCCACCATCAGCTCGTCAGTCATGCTTTCAAGCGCTTGGTGTGTGATGACCCCATTGTCCCGCCACTCCAATCAGAGATGTCTTAAACTGCTCTAGACGATCTAGTTTCGAACAGATTAAATGAAGATAAAGGCAGTACATACTTGAGCTCTCCTTTCACGGAGCTTCTGTGTTGCAGCTCTACACAGCTCTACAGAACGATTGCATAGATCAAAATTAAGTAGATTCATACATAAAAAAGGAGATTCCCACAAAATGCTACTCAGATTACTCTTCTGAGTACCTTGTTGATGTTCTTTCGTTGACCAGCCATAAAACGCATAACAAATTAATCTACCCTGTCAACCCGCTCTACGACGATAGCGTAGCCATGCTCGAGCTCCACATTGGAGGGAACAGTCAATCGCTCATCGAAATTGTTGATAGCTACGATAGCCTTGTCAGCTGAATGACGACCCTGTCACATATGTTGTTCATCATGCGCATTGTTAAATATCGTGCTTCAGCCGCTCGCAAGTCTTCTCTTACTGCAAGTGACTATACTCAGGCTCCATGTACCTCGCGTTTCAATCATCTGATGCGCTCCTTGAGGAAATCTACGTCGCTCTTTTCCACCGCTTTTTGTTTTGATTTTTCAGAGATATCTGGACTTACATGTGCACCATCTATATTAGGGCAATTACGTAGAAGTTCAGAAGGAAACATTATGAGTTTGGAATGGGAGAATGAAATGGAAAATCAAGATCAAATCAGATCAAGTCTTTTACAATATCATCAACTTCCTTTGTAGATAGTAAAAAATTAGGGTACGACGTCTCTTCTCGCGATGATAAAATGCGCACTCAACTCTCAGATTGCTGAACAATTGACTATTGAATTCTCCCGAATACCATCATCCCATCAATTTTTATATACCTTAATGTTGCTTTTACATCGTCTTCAGCCATTTGGATCTCTCGTTCCCGAGCAACATCATTCCGATGAAACTCGACGCCATATTTTGATATTGAAATCGGTCATGCCGTCATTTTGGTATTGCACACCTTGATTTACATTCCTGGATCCTGAAGGTGTAAATGCGATCGTTTCTCTATCCGAGTCATTTGTGTACAAATTCAGCTTGCGGTTCAACTCGTCGATTGTACTGGTTTGCTGATACAAGGCGGGAATGAGTTCATTGATCGAGTGCGTACGAAGACGATTCTGCAACTGACTGGCCTCCTTCAGATCGTTGATCTGGATTTGCATTGACTTGAGGATGGCAACGGCTTCCCGCAGTTCACCCACGCCAGTAGAATCAGTTTGCAACGATTCTGAATCCGTCGAAAAACTCGTCGAAATCCAGCAAATTCACTATCGCCTAACTCCATATCCAACCTATTAAATGGCTGAGCGCAATTAAATAGTCAGCTTCCTGTCATATTCGGGATGATCGCGAAAATCGTGATTGAATTTTGGAAAGTCCGGCGTACAATGTGGACAGTTGAAACGCACACGAACAGCACATGGGATGTGGTTCTTGAGCGACCGAGTGTAAATCTTAAAGTTGAGGCCGTCGACGGTGCGAAAAACTCTTGCTCTTTTTACCCAAGCTCGGCTAAGGATTCTTCATAGTGTTCCATGTAACTTCCGCTATACAGCTAAAATACCGCAGCTTACATACTAAGCTTGGTCTCAAATAGCAGCAGACTTTGGGCAATTTTGGTAGAGCCGTTTTAAGGGGCTCGATGAGCCGGATGTTTCACGCTTTGCAAGGGCCTCCTATCTCCCATGATAGTGTTCACTCCGCACTCCACACTATATATTGCTCTCCTTGACAGTGAAAACAAGCCGGTAGAGCCGCACCATCTTCGACCTTTCGCCTTAACAGCAGCCCCTGTACGACCGCATGTGCGCACTTAGAATTACTCTTACGGTCGATTATACCTTTGACGACACCACACATGAGATGCCGTGCGTCGACGTCGTCTGTTATGTAAATTTGGAAAGATCCTACAAAATGGTGCTTTATTTCGCTCAAGAAAATCGTTCCACCACTTAGTTCTTAAGCGCCGCCAAGATTTTAGACTTTTCAAGTAAAAGTTTATGTGTCGTTGTTTTATCAAAGGGTGTAAAGCTTTTGGACGCAATCCCATTGTCAAGTGTGAACGAGGTATGTATTATATGTAGCATCGGACACATATACACTGCCACTGAATTTCTTGTAGGACGAGGACCTAGCCAGACTGCCTGTAGCGGTAAGTCTCTTGATGAGTGCTTTAATCGGCCTCCCCCGTCTTCGCAGCCTATACTTCCAAGAGTTTACTTCGCGGTGGATCTATTTATGGGCCCCTGATGCACACAGTCAGCTTGACGTGTTCATAGAGCGGTGTCTCAGTAATGTAGCTCCTTAAATTTCGTGATTCATGATTATATTAATGAAGTTCGCGTCTACCTGATCCGACGACAATGAATGCTAGTGTACCGGAGGATACTATTTCTTTCTGCACGCCAAGATGCTGTGACCCTGTAGCACTTACAGCCAATCCATGTCCAAGCAAGAAGGTAGAATATTTTAGCACCCGCAATAGGTTTTGGGATGGACAGAACCATTTTCTCGCTCCTGTCGGATGAGCAATTAGCACTGGCCCTACGAATTGCTGACGTCTACAAGTCTCAGGAAAGATACCAGCCTTTACCGCCCTACCTACTGCCAAGCAGCCGATTCGCGTCACGGCGTACACGTGCAATTGCTATGCTCGAGGGATCGGGCACCGCAGCTTAAGTAGCCGCAGTGGTAGCGTTTAATATTAAAGTTACTACCTTTGAAGAAAAGCGAAAGATGAACCTGCTTATCTGTATATAATTACTGCACGACCTTACATACGAATGATCAGGTACGCGTGCCGTTTTGCGTTGATTAGGCGAATAACGATTGGCCATTTAGCGGCTGGTAGTCCCTATTACCACCGAATCGCACCCAATCAGATGACTCCTGTGTTTGCGCTCTCTGACACAAAAGGCCGGACTAAATGGCCACTCAGCCATGATAGCACCCGAGTGCTTTGTGTTCTAGAAGCACATGAAAGGATAGTCAAAAAACAATGTTTCTTTTGGTGAATTTTCAGCTCTAACAGCGCTAATACTTTTCTGTTTGCAAGTAACGACGTGAAATTAAACTTTACACTACAATGTTTATGCAATTTCATCCTATAGTTTGAAGGCTCCTTGAATTCGAAGGCTACAACCCTCCGAGGTAACAATTTCAAATATTTAAACCATCGCAATTTCAGGCGACAATCAAATAAGCTTTGACATTACCAAAAGGTAGGCGATGTACATGGTTTTAGTATCGTCAAAGCTCATTTGAATTGCTCATACCAATTCAAATGAGCTTTGACAAAATAAAAAAGTAAAGGTCGATTTGCTGAAAACGAAGCAATATTTGTTAAGGATAAGATGACAGACTTCTTTATGGGACGCGAGCACCAGTCGTCTGCTCTCGTCAATGACAACCTTTCCCACTGCCCTTCATACTCGGGTCCTTGGCTATTAATCCATAATTAAAACAAATAATTGCGCTGAACAATTTTAAATGGCAAAATCATGATGCACGCATGCACCACATCTTTCTACAGCAAATGCTGCAGTCAAAAGTAAAACACCTTTTGCTATCAATGAACACGATTTGTACAAAATTAGTATATACGCATGGATTTACCATATTTATTAAAGGTGAGATCGTGGAACGCACACCTCCATTACTTTCTGCCAGTCAGAAAATGAGAAAATGATAAATTCGAGGCTTAACATCTTGGTTTGCATCACTTGCAGCAAATTATTAGCAGTCACGAAAACGTATGTCAACAAAACTCAAGTATACACACACGTAGGTGCATACGCTCGGCGGCTGTCAGTCTTGTGCCCGTCTACGCGATGTTTAGCCTCCTATGCGAGATTCTCCCCCATACCGGATAAATTCGCCAGGATTTTATAATCATGCGAACGTCATGCGTCGTGCGTTTTCCAGCTGCTTGCAACCCAAAATGGGTGGATACGAAGACGGCAATTTTCTCCATTAATAATCGCTTGTAATCATTTTTATGCCCCGCTGACGTCAGCATTCAGGTTAGACACTCCTTCATGGAGGCGTGCACTCGACTGCGCCTTGACTTCATCAAGATTTTATCATTGATACATTGTTCGTAGCACAAACGACTGAGTTGATCTATTTTGCCGTCATCACATAACTTTGCAGAATCAATAGCCGTTTCTTTGCGACTGCCTCAGCTGTTGACTGCTCTCACCAAAGTGACCAGGCTTTATTTTGTTTTTCACAATCATAATTTGTTTTTCACAGCTGCCACAATCTTGTTTGCTTTCAAGTGTTGGCTGCCGGTTTATGATAGGTGACAAGTACATTCTTACGTGCAGCTTCGCAATACTAAAACATCTGCCTTCTACCACGTTGTATCTAAATCCTTGAAATGAAAAAATAATTAACGTACATTAATGATGCTGGTGGAATCCTTGATTAACGCAGCTAAAATTAATAAATCGTCGTAAGATCTTGATGTCGTAATTGGCGGAAGTGTGTCTAGTATAGGACCGGAGAATGTGCTTGCTTTAAATGTGCTAGTTGGGTGCGGAAATCCACAGCCACGTATTCTATGATTTGCGAGGGATCGTCAGGTAGCCTCAATATGTTTTGACCACTTTGGTGGACATGCTGTTATGGCAATTGTTACTTATGTAACTTTCGTTGTGGTTGTTGCAACACTTGGACTATCTTGTACATGACAGGGGCAACTTGTATTAAATGCGCATAATTTATATTGTATCAGTTGGCTTCATTTCAAAAAAAGTATTTAATCACAATTCTTACTCTTCTCGATCGTGAAGAGCTTCTGCAATATGTATGCCATTAACTGTAAGCGCGACAATACTATTCTTGCGTCTCGAGCAACCACATTCTTGCTCAATGAGCCTTAATTCGGATGAAGGCACAGAGACCTCTTGAGAATTTCTGCTGACACATATCGCACGTTTGTCAAGGGACAAATCTCAGAAACCGCATAGTAATCAAAACTGCAGCCCATAATTATAACATCCCAACTGCAATAATAGTAATTGGACAACCACAATAGGACCTTCAAACCCACATATCCTCTCCAAACCAATCAGTCAACCTTGCTGAGTCCGGCATGGTGCTCCCATTTGGCCCGTCGCTGCGCTCGCAAGTTCTTCCATGCCATTCCTTGACTTCAGGCCCGAGCCCGAGCCCGTGATCCAGTCGCCAAGATGATGGCCTGGCGTGAAGAGCCACATCCTCGCACGAACGAGTGGCCCGAGGCTGAGCTCTATGAGTTTGTCAACGCGTTCCCATCCAGTGGCAGCGACGAGCGCGCGCAACACGGCGCCACTACCTTTCGAACCCTTGGCAGCCAGAGCGTGTCGGGCCTCACGTCGTCGGCATCGTGTCCATCCTTCTCTGGCCTGGAAAACGCCTCCATGAATGGAGAAGGCACCGGTGGCAATGTGCTCATACCCCTCCCGTTTAGCTCGCAAGAGCCGCTCCTCCATCCCGTGGCACCTGGCGACGAGACGTCCTTTCAGATGGAGAAAAACTATCAAGTGTTGCTGCAATACCAGCAAGAGCACCAGCCTGCTTCACGTCGCCACTTCCCACACCAACAAGTCGTGGGCCCGTCGTTCGACCTTTACGAACCGCACCAAGTCCCTGGCGTGCGACGCGGGATCCAAGGCTCGCAATCCTATACGGACCTCTCGAGGATGGAAATGGAGCACCACAACATGAATAGTACGTGACCAAGGTGTACGGTAGTACGCAAAGGCTTAACGATGTCATGGATGCAGCCAATAGTAAACGAAAGATAGGAAGCGAGCGGTGGCTTAAGTTGCAACGGCACAAGTCATTCGACTCGTCGACGTCTCCGACCAATTGTCAGTCCAGTACCATAATGGATTGCGCCATCGATTGCACTCCCACGCCAGACCAATTCCTGCAAGAGTGCGTGATGCTTTAGCTTGGGTTTTAATTCATTGATGCCTTTTACTAACCTTGGTACTAATGTACGAACCAACAGCCCACCAGACAGCGACATTGGTTTCTATATTGACGACCACTCTTCCTACCCATCCAACGATCCCAATTGGCCATTTAACCTAGATGCATCAACTCCAAGTTCTTTAGACGAAGACCACGCGCATCTCGTTCCCCAGAAGCGTCACGCTTCGCAGCAACACCAGCAACAAGTCGCGATGCCGTCCGTCAGTCATGTCGCTCGTGCGGATGGACCTTTCGAGTCGACCGAAGTCGAACGTATGGCGGAATTGGACTTGTTGCTGTCGGAGAACGAGCAGACCAATCTTTTTGATGCCATTCGAAACTTTGAATCCCCCGCTCTGACAACTTCAATCCAAGTCCCAGTTTCGCCGGAACCTTCTGCCCCGCAATTCCAACAATCGCCATCGCCGATTCGAACGAACGAGCCAAGTAATGGGTTCCTCGCAAATACGAAAGACGTGGCGACAAGCTTGCCGTGTTTTCCCGGAAGCACTCTGAAAAGTCCGCAAAACGCGACACGACCGCCTGTTTGTGATGCGTCTTTGTCAATGTCGCCAGCAGGAATGCCCCCGTCTCGTTGTGTCTCGATGCGTACGCGTCTCCACCAAATTCTAGTGCATTCCGTGCAAAACTCGGATGCGGGATCGTCCTTGTCGGCGCACGAGCGCACTTATTTAATGCAGTCGCCATTGTTTCTCCCGCCCAAAGCTCCCGAGACAGCTGGCTCCTTGTGGCTCTTGTTGCACGCTGCCCAGTGCGACAGTGGGTGTGAAATTGCCGGATGCAGCGTCATGCGTCGCGTATTGAATCACTGCCTCGAGTGTGACTTTGTGGTGGGACAGTGCAAGCCGATCTGTAACGATGCCAAGGCAATGCTGCTTCACTATGGCTCGTGCAATAGCAAAGGAAGCATGCACGGACGATCGTGTTCCGTGTGTTGGAACCTGCTCGAGATTGATTATTCCCATCAACTTTTGAGCAGTGGCAACAAGAACGGGCCTGTCAAAAGCCAGACGCCGAGCTCGACGCCTTCCTCCGCGTCGCCACGTATCGGAACGCCACCTCTTGTACCACTGGCCATCAATCCAGGCATGAAGAGCTCACCCACAGTGTCGCGACGCGCAAGTACCGGGACTGGGTCAGGACCCATCAAACCCGTCCCGATCCAGCCCAATCCACTCCCGACGGCCTCGAATCCCATGGGACTTATGGGTGCATTGCCCCCTCAATTTCGGTACTCGTTGTCCCTTTATTTGGAACAAACGTCTGCTCTTTTCCGGACAGAACTCAAATCTCGGATTGAAAAGCGCGTGACTGCTGCCGCTGGGCAAGATTTGTTGCAGCACATGCAGAAAAAGACGCGACTGCGTAGCTTGGACGACCTGCGCTCGGAGGCTCGTGCCATTGTATTAGGAGAGATGGAACGAGAGCTTCATGCCCATGTTCAGGCAGTCAATTGGGCGACGTCGACCCCAAGTGGTACCTTTCCCGAACAAGTCCCTCCGTACCTGCTGAATTTTTCACTGGCTAATTATGGAGCCTTTCATGCGCAGCAAACGGCGCTCTGGGCCGATGTGGGTAAGGAAGTGTCTCTATCAGCTGCAACGCCGATACTTTCGCCCCCCCAAGATGCTTAGAGTGCTTGCTTATCCAACTGTGGTAATATATTACTGTTAGTTAATGATTGAGTTGGATAGTATGATTATGGCAATTGTGGTAATATATTGCGTGACGTAGTAACGACATCAATTAGTATTATTGGCAAATCGTGGGATAATTTTTCGATCGATATGCTACGATCTGTAGCATTGAAGGCACCTCTCCCGTATCGCGTCTCAATAAACTTTACGTGTGGTTGGATCAAGTACAGAGGAAGAAAAATGATGGTTGAATGCAGTCGCAAGCTCGTGAGGTGACTCATTGGTATGGGCGCTGGAACTGAGCGAATGCCAAAGTTGATTTGAGGAGAGGATTGGCAAAGTTGAACACGAGAGGAAGGGTGGAGGCAGATGGCAAAGAACGTGACAATTGCAGTGAGGGATGAGGAATTGATTCCCATCATCTCAGCTGCGTGTACTTATAGTATTCGATCGTTCGTACTATTCTTTGTATCCCGACACTTAAAACATTGTGCGCGCAACGTTAGCAGCAACCATGGTGGAGGACGGTGTTCAATTGCGACCTTACAGCAACGTGGCTCTTGTCGAAGAGACTGCAAAGAGTACAAGGATTTCAATACGATCGGACGGAGCGAAAGACAGCGGATATGATATACGCTGCTGGCCGGATGCTCCGGACGTCTTATCGAGCATCATTACGGATGAGCATGGCTAGAACCAAGTGACTGACGATAATCGATTGACTAGTGTCAAGCAATCGGCGCCCTGGGGCCTAAACGGTCGCCAAGTATTCGAGAGAGATGTTGAGCTACTGTAGAAACTGATAAAAACAAGAATCGTTTTCAAGGAGTTTGACACTTAGAGAACTTTTGTCGAGCTCGTGTTCATGATCCACCGATCATTACCAATTTTCATCCTACATTACCCATTTCTAAAAAGCTATGATAAAACAGCATGTTTTACACGAAAGAGGGCCGTTTTAACCCCAATTCCTAGGCAGCCATTACAATTGGGCAACAATGTGCAAACACACCTCCTTCCGTTTCTTCCCTATTTCGCTTCACACCTCCTTTATCATTCCGTCTTTTCGGCCTCCTTCTCTCGATCCCCATGGCGAGCGACAAGCGTCCCATTCTCTCGGGCAAACGCGCCCGCAATCGTCGAAAGCGTGCGATGCTCCGGTCTTTGACTCCTGCCTGTGCACCGACCACGCCCGAGTGCGATCGCGACGAAAGCAAGCCCCAACCGCGAGACCGAGACCTCGCGCAGTCCGCGACCGACTCGCCTCGCAGCGACAAAACCACGTCACAGAGTGAAAACGACGACGAGCTCGAACCCGGTCTTGTCCTTGTGGGTCGGCCCACAACGCCCGACTTTTGCTCCGTCTTCCAGCCTCGATCCGAGAAGGCAAGGCCGCTCGAGCTGCCGCATCTGGTCGCAGAGCACCAGATGTTTACGGTACATGTACCAAGGTTCCAGGAAACGTGCGAAGGGTACGTGACGTATACGCTCGAGATCACGACGTGTGGCGAGCCGCGTCTTACGTTTCAAGTCGAGCGCCGTTTCTCCGAGTTTGTTCATTGTGCGGCGGAAGTTAACAAGCTACTGGAAAGCAATGGTGCAGCTCGTGGGGATGGCCGAGGAGACGCGAAGGAAGGCAAGGAAGAAGCTCATGGAGGCTTCAAATGGGAGTTACCGGCCAAAACGTGGTTTCGTGTCACGCAACCGAGTGCCCTTGAAGAGCGTCGAGCTCAGCTCGAGGCGTCACTGGAAACGGTGCTGCTACAGCAGGATCGAGGGATATGCAACTTACCAGTTTTACGCGAGTTTCTCGCACTGGACATGTTTGGAGTGCAGGTGGCGGAACAAGAGAAGGGTGAGGCCGCTCGACCGTTTGAATGAGGCTGCAGGGATGGCTTTTTACACTATAGAAATACACGAAGAAACAGCGAGCATGGCGATGGCAGTCGCATGGCACCATGGTCTTCTTCCACTGACTTCAGTCGAGAGGATCAATTGCCAACCACTTTAAACCTAGAAAAATGGAACACTACGCCCTCAAAGGTACCCATTCCATCGACATTATGGGCTACTTTTTAACGAGCGGCCATGCAATTAGCCTCTCGATAATCAATATGTAAGCTTTCCATTTGCAACAATTAGTGTGTAAAATTGTATACACTGGTGCGCAAATAACAAGAAATCTATACACATAAAAAGTATGAAAATACGTGTGGACCACAGCCGTATCTTGACGAAAGGGTGCTATCAAACGCAAAGATCCCTTCGCGTCCTCGATTAGAAAATGAAACGCTTGCTCCTCGTTTACATTGCAATCGAGTTGATTACGACTCCATGCATCCGTGCCATCGAGTTGAAAGCGACGCATTGTCCAGGTCAAGGCAGTCCGTGCTCTCAGCACGGGGTGTGTGCAATCAATAGACAAGGGGACCATGTGTGCAATTGCCAGTGGGGCTACGCTTCGTCCGACTGTTCCACAAGTACGTGACCACTAGCGTTCACTCCACGCTCGGCTTTTCAGTCACACATATCTGCATTGTCATGCTATAGAAATGTGTCCACATGGCACCAACCCGACATTGTCCCAGCAAGAAGAAAAAATCATTCGTCTGCGCATCTCGACGACTGGTGACGCCTCGATCACCGGTGGAGTTTTGGCACTATCGTTTCAAGCACACACGATCGAGTTCGAGCTGCCACTTGATCGACTCACCAGCGACGTCTGCACCGCCACGTTTCGACGCTTTCAAAACCTCGGAGACCTGGTGCGTGGCTCATATCTTGTACCATAAAGCTAATTGCCACTCATGCCTTGTTCGACCAGCAATGCCAAGTCGTGTCGCTTCAAGCCCCTTACTCAGCCACATTGGACATCACTCTCCACTCCTTTCCCCGTTTCCCAATCATGAACAACCTGTACCATCATACCGGCAACCCGTCCGTGTCCGAGTTTCAGTGCGACGCCACAAAAGCTCACCTCACGCCTTCAACAGGAGCCGTCCACTGCGTCTTTGAGAGTCTTCATGATACAAATGTCAAGTCGTACGAAGAATGCAGTGGACGTGGCGACTGCAATGTGCACACGGGCGTCTGTGCCTGTGACGAAGGCTACTACGGCGACCATTGTGGAGACCACAAGGACGAGCACACTGTCTTGACGGCACCAGCGCTCGGACCGCTGTTCAAGGGCAACGTGCTCCACCTTTCCGCCACACGCACACCCTCCTCCGACTTTAATCTCGTGCGGGCCGACGTCGGTGGACAAGCGCTGTTTACGATGAATGGACGGGGTGACACGACGTGGCACGGCGGCTCCCTCACGCTGCGCGAAGGAGGCGTCTACCTGAATGGTGGGACCTTTCAATCCCAAAAAGGAAGTACGTTCGAGATGGTGGACGGCAAAGTGCGGTTGCGAGACTCGTCGTTCCACTTGCAGGCGCACACAGCCAGCAACTTTGCCACGACCAGCGCTGCGTTGCTCCATCTTGAACGCCTTGATCCA
Source organism: Plasmopara viticola (assembly GCA_001695595.3). Taxonomy (NCBI): domain Eukaryota; phylum Oomycota; class Peronosporomycetes; order Peronosporales; family Peronosporaceae; genus Plasmopara; species Plasmopara viticola. Next base: position 28,999 of record MBPM02000206.1, on the reverse strand, counting down.
GACCTTCCGTCGGAAGCAACAAGTCTGCCCGATTATCTCCGCATCTCGCAGTCTAATCGTCCACTCTTTCGCGTGAGCGGCGCGGGCCAGACGATTATTCATTCGGGTGGGTTAGAGATTCTAGACGGTGGCCTGAGCCTCGAGCGAGGGGGGCTCAAGGTCCTTGCCGACGGGATCAAGGTCATGCGTGGAGGCCTCGACGTGCAAAGCGGCAATCTAGCGGTGCGTTCTGGCACGCTGAGTCTCAAGAATGGCCAGACAACGCTCGTGGCGCCGGCTGGTCCCGTTCTCTTGCTCCAGCGGGACAAGACCGAGCACGCCGTGCCTTCGAGTCCGCTCATTGAAGCCAGAGGGAGTCAAAGCCGCGACAGCAAGGTGTTTGAAGTGTCTGACACGGGAGCAACGACTGTCCACGGAGGTGGCGTCCACGTCCTTGCTGGCGGCGTCACAATCGCATCTGGAGGCCAAAAAATCGTGTCTGGCGGCTTACACGTCGCGTCGGGGGGGATTCAGATCGAGTCGGGAAAACTCACGACACGGGATGGGTTTTCGATCGAAGACGGTGGCCTTCAAGTGCAAACAGCGCACGTGAATGGCAAAGCCCTCAGTGTGGCGTCCCAGAACGTCAATTTTGCGGGCACATTGCTCAGTTTCGACCTCACGCACCAACATCGCGCCACTCCTCCGTTCCGTATCATTGACGCGTTGAAACCGACGAATGAAACAGAGACCCGAACGTCCGAGAGTGTGTTTTCAGTAGACTCGGATGGCAACTTGGCAACGCAAGGAGACGTCGCGACGACACACGAGGGACAGATCATTGCCAGTGGCGCCCTCGTGTCGCAAGCGCAGACAGTCTTCTCCCGTCTCCAGCTTCGCGCCGCCGAACGTCTTGTCGTCCCGAGCACCAAGAGCTACGTTCACATCACAAGCAACGGCGCGGCGTGTCCGAACACGGCGACGCTTGAGCATCAACATGCACGAGCTGGTCAGTTACTCGTCATCCAGAACGACGACGAAGAGCCTCTTGGCGGCGACGTCAACGTACCAGCCGGGGCAGCAGCCATGTACATTTACGACAGTGAAGCGTGGCGTCCATTGAATGCCGCGGCGTTCGACACGTCGTCCCTCACGGGCGTGCAAACGTTTCAAGCTGCCAACGACCTCGACTTGGGGGACGTGCGGCTCTCGGTCCAGTCGGTGCAAGTCGCGGGGCACCAAGCGGGGTTTGTCGCCGTGTACGGCAAAGGAGGCGTTCTGGAACAGCACGACGCGTTACGATTCCAAGCCGCGTCGAGCACGTTAACCGTGGCAAACCTCGAAGTCCAGCGCATGCGTGGCGCGATTGATATGACGGAGAGCGAGCTGCGACGCGTGGAGATTGTGGGGGGCCACATTAGCCACGTCAACATGACCGGCATTGAAGTGATGGAAGTTCAAGGAGAGCTCTTTGTCGAGCACGAAGCTTACTTTGGTGCCAGTGTGACGGTGGACGGTCAAGTCATGGGCTCCGGAGCGTACGTGGACGCGTCCGACGCGCGTTTCAAGCGCGACGTGCATCGCATTTCCAATGCCTCGACCGTCGTCGCTCAGCTGCGCGGTGTCGAGTATGCGTACAACAGAGCCGCGTTTCCGACCAAGTTTCCACGCGACGGGCGACGGGAGTTCGGCTTTATCGCGCAAGAAGTCGAGCACGTCGCGCCTCAAGTCGTCTACACCGACGCCGAGGGGTACAAGTACGTGGCGTACGCACGCCTCGTCCCCGTCGTCGTCGAAGCGCTTCAGCGAGAGCAGCAACGCGCCGACAAGAGCGAACGGCAAATCCAGCAACTGCAGCTCGAGGTGCGCAAACTGCAACGAGAGCTGCAAGCCCATCACGCCATCCTTCACCGGCTCGAGCACCTTTTTGCAGACAACAAGAAACGGAACCCAACGACCGAGACAGTAAGCTAAAGCGCCCAATGCACTCAACATGCCATTAATCGCCTATACGTTACCTTAAAAAATTCTAGCGTTCTCCTTTCATGCTACTGCTGGAGGGGACGCGGCGCTACGAGATATTGCCGTTCCGAGCGAATATAGACGACAACTCCCAGTGCAATCATCAAAAAAGCAATGAGCAAGTCCTCCGCCTGTAGCTCACTGCACCATTCGACGATCGACGCAATCAAACTCTGCATAGCATCAAGGGGAGACCTGATGTCGACCATAAGAGGAGCTGCTTCCGTCTCCGGGCCATTCACGTCTTCGTCAAGATTCGCACTCGACGCTGAAGAAGAAGCCGGCGCCTCATTCGTCAGTGCCCCGTTGCCAACAAGACGGTGCCACCACCGCTTCCACGATTCCAGCGCTTTGTGCGCGCGCAGTTTCCACGTTGCCAGCAGGACTGGCACTTTGGCATCACTGTGCGCGAGCCGTGCCTTGTCGAAAAAGCGTTTCGCCAGGTTAAAGTCCTGCTCCATCCCAATGCCGTGCTCGTACATGAGCGCAAGATTAAACATGGCTTGAGCGTTCGAGTGTTTACTCGCCAAAAAGTAGTGCGCACTGGCCTTGCCATAGTCCACCACGTGCCCTCCTTTGCCATAATAGTAATAGTCTCCAATCTTCAAATTCGCATCCACGTTCCCTTGCTGGGCTGCCAGTCGATACAGCATCACGGCACTCGACGCGACCGTCTCCTGCGTCAACGTCGTCCCGGACGGCGTCAGCGACAGCGTGGGCGAGAACGCCGACGGGTTCAAGAAACCCGCGTCGAGCAAGTACGCTGCATTGTGCTGCGCAACTTCGTAGCCTTGCTGCGCCATGACAGCGTACTTCATGAACGCAGCTTCGTAGTCCTGCCGCTTAAAGTCCGCGTACGCCTGCGTGAGCACGCGATCCCATTCGCCCCGCTCGGCCACCAATTTCAACGACTCGACGGCGTTCAGACACGACCGCGTCGTGCCAATGCCGTGCAAACTCATTTGCCCGACTTTGTGCTTGGCAATCGTATGGCCTTGGTACGCAGCAATGAGAAAGTAGCCGTACGCCACGTCGTACTCCGGGTGCGTGGCCGCCAGCCCCGTGGGTTCCGTCGACCCGCTCCCTTGCATGTAGAGCACGCCGAGATTGTACAGCGCCTCAATGCTCCCTTGTTTCATGGCCGCCTTGAACAGCGTCACGGCCTGCTCTTCATCCCGCGCCACGCCTTTGCCGTGCAAATACATGTACGCCAACTCGTTCTGCGCCGCCGTGTTCCCTTCGTTCACGGCCTCTTGCATGTACTTGAACGCCGCGACCGGATCCGGCGGCACGCCAATGCCTAGACTGTAGCAGTGGCCTAGATAGTACGCGGCCTCCGTCGCCCCGAGGTCGTAGCCTTTCTTGTACAGCAAGGCCGCGCGCTCGACGTCTTGCGGGACGCCCCGCTCGCCGTAATAGTACAGCGTGGCAAGGCTCACTGTGGCCTCGGGGTCGCCCTTTTCCGCCGAAAAGTGATAGTAATCCGCAATGGCACTGTCTTCCGGTACATTCTTCTTCGCATGCGCTTCGGCCACGGTCTTGAGGCGACGGTGGGGCACGTCGTAGAGGGCCGGACGGTGCAGCGAGGCCTCGCGTCGCGCCACGGCTTCGTTCGCCGCGACTTCGTAGTACCGAACTGCCGTCTCGCACTTTTTCGGCGCGTGGCGACCGAGTAGATGGTCGTGGCCAAGGACCATCGTGGCCCCCACGTCGCCGCCAAGCGCCGCAAAGTAATAATACGCCCGGGCCGCCGCGGGGTCGCGGGAAAAGCCCCAGAGGCCATAGCTCAGGGCGACGCCAAGGTGGAATTGGGCCCTGGGCGCCCCGAGCGCCGCGGCTTCGGCGTACAGACTCATGGCCAGCGTGCCGTTGATGCCCGTGGCTACCGAAGTGTTGCCGTAAAAGTACATATCGCCCAATTGGACCAAGGCATCGCGCCGGGCGGCACGTGGGACGAGTGGCGAGAGTGCGGCGTCGCTGAGATCACGCAAGGCCGCGTTTTCCGTCTGGAGACGACGCAGGGTCTCGGCGAGTGGGGACGGCGGAGGCAGGTCTACGAGGACAGCAAGAGCGTTAGAAGAACGAGCGTGGAACGGGAACAAGCGTGCTGAAGAGAGTACCGGAGGAAAGGGACTCGGTGACATCCGAGGGCGACGTAGGAGCGCTGGAGAGCACGAGCGCCAGGGCGAGGAGCGCGTAGCGATGAGGGCGCATGGTGGAAGCGAGGCAAAAGTGGTTGCTGAGAATTGACGCGACGGCAATAAATGGACTTTAAGGTTTAACGCCACGTACGAACCCTAAAGCCTACCACTGTTTTGATTTATCTTGCAATTTGGATGGAACTTTTTTGCTTAATATATCACGTGTGAAGCTTAAATAAGAGATGAACGCGATCCCAAAGCACGAGTAGGGATGGAGAATGAGAGCTAGACTCGCGCATTGCATCAAGTGCTTGTCTTTGAGCCCCTCTTTCGAGCGCCGAAGGATGCAGAACCTTTTACTAGCACGTGGAAAAGAAGCTGGATTTGATTTGCTTTCCGTAAAGCGCAGATTTACATAAGCAGCGACGACATGAGCTTTTTATAGTGTCGGTATATATAGATTAGTAAGTTTTATCGTATTTGCTAAATTGAAGCGGCATACTTTTTGAGAAGTCTGGTTATTATACTAAAATCGTATCCTATGGGATAAGAGTGAAAACATGAGCCTTGAGCGTCGGATTAGGTGGCCACCAATGCTTTTCTCGTCACGGTACGTAAGAGATTACACTTCGTAATGACATAACTGTATTTCGATCTTAAGATGTCTTGAAATAGTTTAATGAACTGCAGCATGCTATGCTTTTAATGGACAGCAACGGAAACACATAGTCACTGATTAGCCTATCTTTCCTAACAAATGTGAACTTTATTTAATCACTGTCTTGAGACAAGATCTAAAATTTAAACACATGCTCAGATAGTGACTTAAGCTAAGTTCTTAATGGCCGTGCTACCGTAATTGCATAAACCATATATACTTTGTCTAATATGTACCGTCGTAAAATTCTATATTACCATGCGAATATATATCGCAAAGCTCTAACGACATGTTAAGCCGATCCGATGTTGCCATTTATTGATCTTCACCCGAATTTCCATGTGCTATAGACGCTTGCGTTTCTGAGATAGGTGGGTTTTCAATGTCCCCGGACAAATCTTTTGTCTCTCGACTCCTCAAATCTTTGTTTCTAAGCTGGTACCATCGATACGCAAAGTAATTCGCGGCCGCCAAGGTCACGATAAAGAGCACAAAAACCACGATAAATGGCATTTTATACGAAGCAATCGCCTCGGACTTGATCGCATCAGACCCCGTAAAACTCGATGTGACACGTGCAGCCAGACTTTCGTCATAATGTCCATCATAAGCATCTTCGGTGCTCAAGAAATAGTACTGGTACACAAGCGGGGGCTTGAGACTAAATGCAGGCATTTGATCCACACAGGATTCGTCCAATTGATTTAAATTGCCATTATTGCTCACATACGACAGCAATAATTTCATCCCGCACGTCTCGCTCTCGTCCTTATCGTCCATTGGTGTCGTCCACAATGTTCCATGGGTAGCGTAATTAAAAGTGACGAGTTTTTTGTTCCCATTTAAAACTTGCAGCAGATACTTGGCGTATTTGTGAGGGGTTTGCGGGTCTAATTTACTGCTTAGAAGCAATACACTTGCTTTACTTGAATCGTAGCACTTTGATTCCAATATTCGTCCCGCTCGTATAGAATGCCATTCGCATGATACGTTCCAACCTGAAGCTGGTCGCACACGGACGACTTTTCTTTCGAAAAAGCGCAGTATTGAGGGGCATCGAGATACGCTTCGCCGTTCGAAATGAGCGCATCTGTAAATCGTGCAAGCATCTGGGAGATGGGCGGTTGAGGTCGCTCCCACATTTCAGAAAAGACGATTAGATAATAGAGAAGAGTCGACTCGAACGCATCCTCCTCGCTTGGCAACGAGGCATATTGATTAAAAGTGGTAAAAAAGTGCGTCAAAAGATCAACATCACGGGATGCACAGCGATGTAACCTGTACACGATTGGTGGAATTAATGTCCGGAGCTTGGCATTTTGCAAGAGCGCTCCTAAAGATCGGCGTACAACATACGACGCGGGTTCGTTCTTATCACTGCTAACCAGTGCAGCACACGGTGCGTCGGCGTCAGTATCAAAGTGCGTAATCACGTCCCGAAGCGTTGTTGCAAGATTGGACGCAAACCGTGGACGACACTCGCTTTGTGTTGCACACAAATCGAAGAATGCGTCGCCAATTTGGTCAAAATCAACGTCCCACGTCGAAAAGTACTCGTACTCTTGCGCGGTGCCCGAACTCGTAGCTACTCCATCCAGGACGTACCCCGTCACCGCGGGCGGATTCAAATGCATCAAACGTTCGACTAATGCCGTACCGTAACTCACGCCATATACAATCGTGTCAGCTCCATTCGTATGATTGGCGATAAATGTCGCCATGTCTGTTCCAGCTGTTGTCATGGAAAAAGACGAGAGGTTTCCGTACTTTTTCTCGAGTGCTTGCGCACACGCAGGGACTTCCGATACTTTGATTGAGCTGCCAAGCGGTGAGCCAGTCGTGGTCACCTGCGCTGCTACACAGTCCAAGAGAGTACTGCGACCAGTTCCACGGTGATCCATAGTATACACGTTCACTGTTCCAGCTAGTCTCGTGTGTATCTCGACCATTGCCGACTCCACTATGACAATAACCAGAGTCAGCATTTAAATGTGGTACAAGGTGTGACAAAAGTTTGCACTTACTCGCTGAGGACGAAGCACCTGGACCGCCTTGCATTAACCACACGTTCGTCGCATTTTGAGCATCAATTCAGCAGCAATTCTCTTTACGAAGATATCGACAGTAGAGTCAATTGACGGTGGGGTCGCACAGATTCCTGGATAACATAATGGGGCAGTGTATACTGCACATTCTGCATCTTGATGACTGGTCTCTCCTTCGTCTTTGAAGGTGAATTCTGAACAGGGGTACCATCCATTGAGCTCATTAATGGACATCACCATTGTTGTACCCCACGCTTGGGCGATTGCGCCCACTAAGGAGGTGATACCGCGGAAGTGCATTGAGCTCACCGTTTCGTAAGTGTCGTCGGTTTTGTGCATCCTATTGTCGTTCGCCTTTTCCATATTTGCAGAAATCGTTTAGGAGATGATGGGTTCAAATAATCCGAAAGAATAGCGGTTGAACTAACTTGGACAATAAAGCGTATCAGCTTACTCTACTCAGACTTGAGTGGAGAGGCCACGTTGGCCGATGTCAACGTTTATAATTATTAAGCACAGAGATCCATTGCTCGCGCATAGTGCCTTTTGGGCGTTGAAAGTTTACTTATAGTTTCCCTCAAACCAGCTCCTTAGTGTTAAGAACAACACACACACTGATGGTATTAACAAGCAATTAATCGAAAACAATAACAACTTTTGGTAGCACGGCGGAAAATCTAGCTTCTGCAAACTCGGCCAGTGTTCCAATGGTCCGTGTTGACCGAAAACGTTTTTCCTCGTCATTTAAGCTCGAGCCGAAGTTCCTTTACTATTACTTTCATCTCAGCAAGCTACGTGTGCAATTAAAGCCGCGATTTATTCCGACTGCTAAAATTTGAGTGTGTGCAGCTAAATAAATGGGTATCATTTTAAAGTAAATTACAGTATGGCTGCAGTTAGGTATGGGACTGATTATCCGGAATCTGTCGAGATGGTGACATTAAGCGATTTGATCTTTCGTTCGCTACAAAACGGACGAAACGACAGAGAAGCACTCGAATCAAATTGCCTGACGTTATATTCGTATCGAGCGCAGCTAATACGCAACTTATGTTGAATTGCACTATTGACAGAACAACCAAAACATAATTTTTGACGACTAAATTTAGGACGTAATTAATTGGTTATAAATAAGTGATATCCACCAATTGCGATTTACTGTGCTCGTTGTAGTAAAAACGCCGATTAATACCACGAGCAGCTCACTTGCTTTGAAATATAGCAATCGTCATCAAGTCTATGCCTTCAGCTTAACCATTTGACATTGCGCTTTAGCGCGTTTAGCGATAAGTTTGTGCTGCTTGGAGCGACCGCCTTTTTTTCGCTCGCTGATTCTCCAAATCTTGCTCTCAACCGAATCTCCAGCTGTTTTTAAAAGCTCAAAAGGCCTTGCAATCCTTCTTCTAGCACGACCAAATTCTGAAGTTATTGCTGCACTTTATCGGTACAAAACTTCATCTTCCTTATTCTTCTGCATCGCTAGAAGCCTAAATCCTAGTTGATTCAAAAGCTTCTGCACATTTAGACCCTATATTTCTTTTTGTCCGGTATTTCTTATCGAGCTTTGTGACATGCTTACGTGCGCTAGAATCTGGTTAATGCCGATCCAGAATCTTGACTCATCTCCCAATCGTTGTGGCGTCGTACAGGTAAAAACTGCTTTATTTGAAAATGAGATATAAAAATACGGTACCGATCTGGCTATTTATACTCAAAAGCCTGTAACGTGTCAGCGGGCGAACACCCTATTTTAGTCTTTAAAGTCAGATATTAAGTGCGCTGGTGTAGGTTTAATTTTGAATTTGAAGGTTGAGAAATGATTTATACATCGAATCAGAGCAATTTATTTCATATACGATACCCGTATACGCTCGTGGTGTATACTTACCGGATCTAGCTATTTCTAATCGTCAGTTTCCAGTACCCACTTCTAATCCGGCGTCGCTAACAGCACCACGAAATCTTCTCTAGTCTAGCCGTTCCGACCATGTGCAAGGTGGAGAAGAGCAATTTGCCGCCCATGGCCCCCGTGGAGCCGCGAGCGACCACGCCGCAATTTGTCAAGGCGTATGAGCCACAGCACGATTTCCACTGGACGCCCACGGACGAGCCGCATGCCACGCGTCGCAAACTCATTATGGCCAAGTACCCGGAAGTCAAGAAACTGTTTGGCCACTGCTGGAAGACCAAGTACGTGGTCGTCGCCACTGTGGCATTGCAGACGTACTTGGCACTCCATGCTCGGGACATGTCGTGGCCAGTCTACCTCGTCCTCGTGTACTGTATTAGTGGTACCGCGAACCACGCCATGATGATGGCCATGCACGAGATTTCGCACAATCTGGGGTTCAAAAAACCCTTTTACAATCGGTTACTGGGTATTGTGACCAATTTGCCCACGGGTGTACCCTCGTCCATTTCGTTCCGGCGGTACCATCTTGAACACCATCGGTACCAAGGCGAAGACGGCGTGGATATGGACCTCCCCTCGGAATTCGAGACCAAAATCTTTACGAACAAATTCTCCAAGTTTCTGTTTGTCGTCTTTCAGGTCTTTTTCTACGCGTTCCGTCCGCTCTTCGTGAAGCCCAAGACGCCTGGCCTTTGGGACTTTGTGAATCTCGTCATTTGCTTTAGCTTTGATTACGTCATTTACGTCTACGGCGGATTTGCCGGACTCATGTACCTACTCTTGGGTTCATGGTTAGGTGCCGGCATCCATCCTGTCGCAGGTCACTTTATTGCCGAACATTACGAGTTTATCCTCGGGTACGAAACGTATTCGTACTATGGCATCCTCAACCGTCTGACGTTTAACGTTGGGCTTCACAATGAACATCACGACTTTCCGTTTATTGCCGGCTCGCGGTTGCACGAGGTGCGTGCCTTGGCTCCTGAATTTTACGAGCATCTCCCGAGTCACGACTCGTGGGTCAAGGTGATTGTGGATTACATCATGGACGATAACATTAATGCGTACTCACGTGTCAAGCGCCACAACCTAACGAACGACGTCAAGGACAGGATGAAGAGCGACTAGAACTGAGGAGAGGAGGCTCGTTTTGTATACAGCTCGGCCGCTAGAAATTTGTGCTAGCAAACAATAATAATACCGGCCTTGTTTTCAATCTTTGATTGATTTCAACGTGTTTTGATTGGCTGACGAAAAAACTATTTTTATTTACGGAGAAGCCCTTGTACGGAGCTAAAAGGTTGATCACAAATATGAAAAAGAATAGCTAGCAAAGAGGGCTGCTGGTCGGCTGAGTAAGCCGAAGTAGATTGTTACAGCTTCTTCAGAAGTCACTGCACTTAAATTGGCATCTATGCCTAAAGCTGCGTCTTTTATACAGACTGTGACTGCAAAAACTGCACTTAAAAAAAGCCTGCAAGTATCCACAAAGATTACGTCATTATGTCGTGGGCAGAGAGATGTAACATACTCGTTTGCAAGAGCAACCACTACACATAAACTAGTCCGGAAAAGTCTTCCACTCTTCCGTGGTTGGAAACAAGTGCCTATCCTAATGCCTCGCCTGGTAATTTGTAGACACCTCCATCTTTGGCGATCGATTGATTAAAGAGACAACAAATATTTCGGCAATAAATCGCCTCTGCTAACGCTACCAAGAAGTCTTAGTCGAATCAGAATGCTGTCAACTCGTCTTCATTACCTGGAAATACGCTGAAGGAATCAGACTATGTCAGACTCGTCAGTCATGCGAAAAGGGCCATTCAAAAACCATGCTTTTCGGGTGACTTGGTGTAATCTTGTTAGTAAAATCACCAAAATCGAGGACAAAAATGGATGAGGTCAAAGACGACAAGCATCGGTACATTTCACGGGTGGGTCCAGTGGCCAATGTCACTATCGGCAGCTGGGTATCATGCAAGTCGCCATTTCTTGAGAGGTCTACTCACTCTTTGGACAACGAGTCCAATGAAAAAAAAGAGAATCTTCCAAATTGTTCATCCCACCATGGTCATATACAATATGACTCTTCAGAGTTCACTCCTCGCGTGGCTATTGTGAGCGGAACTATATTTAAAAGAAGTCATTGTTCCAGGGCGAATGCGCGTGCGTTAAGCACCGCATCATTTCTCACTTAAGGCTTCCACTTGACGTCGTAAGGATACCTGCAAGATACTCATGGGTGCATTCCAGCACAGGCATCACACGATTCAATTGGAGAGCCTTGTTGAAGATTAGGTCAATCTCCAGAATGCTCCAGCCAAAACTTTAGCTACTTCTCTGCTTGGCACCTTGTAGAATATTTTTTTTGGCTGTGAATCGCAGACATATAGCCTCCGATATGTCTTGACTTCAACATAGGCCAAGGCAGGCGGTGAAAGAGTAAATTTTGGCGTGCACATGGAACGTGCGGCCAAAAGACTACACAGCTCGCGTTATTTCTAGATTGCAATGGCCGTTTGTTCCAATCCAACAGCTTCGCTGGTTAAGTTCGATAGCAATGCCACTTTGCAAGATGCTCTTTGTAAAAGCGCCTTTGTTTTGCAATGCATTCTGCAAGTAATTGCCACAGGCATAAATGGTCAAGGAGGACGAATTTTTTATTAGTCTTACTTCATCTTCATGACTCATGCACGACTATTTGTATGCTCTTGAGATTGCTTTCGCTGTCGTCCCTGGTGACCAAAAGGTTTCGAGGCGACGTCGAACACTTGACGTTCTTAGATAAGAGGTAAAAATCTTTGACCTTGAGATCGATAATCTTTGCGGCTGCATCGATTGCCGTTCATCTTAGTGCGAGGTCTCCAAACTGCATCGAAGAGTCGTTTTCTTTCGTAGGCATGTCCGGACTTGGTTGGTTGTTCAACTATGAAACCTTATCGATACGCGGCCTCATAGTCTAATGGACAACATGGTGGTGGCTAAAGCACCATTATTAAGCGTATACTCGCCATACCAATGAAGTCGGGCGTCGGAACCCTAAGACGCCCCACATTAAATCATGGGTGCGTTGAGATCGTCTTGAAAAGTTTGACGGTACACACCGACCTGTGATGTTTATGGCCTTTGAAGGTTCGATAGAGATTTTTTTTGAAAGAACAAACTAAACATTGTTAGCGATAGCTTTTTTTTATATCTGGGAATACTTAATCACCTATAGTAATTACAACTAAATGTTCTCTCATGTAATAATTATAAACCTTTTTGCGTTCATCTTGGGCGGATGCGATTGCATTACTTGCCCTCCTGATTAGATTCAGCCGACTTTTTGCAAAGTTAAATGATTGTTCTCGTAAAGAAGCAAATTAAGATACGAGACGTTGGAATTTCAATCATCAAAGAGCTTGTTGACTCACAAATGTTGAAACTCAGCGCTCTAGTGCGCAGTGTGCTCGCCAGCACATAGCCGATTGTATTCGTCTATTTAAGTGTCCGGGGATGATCTGTGGAAGGCATGAAGGGGCGAGTTGTCAAATCTTCATACAGCGTTTACCAAAAAAAGGTAATTCGCGGGCCCCAAATCGACATCGCTGTGCCCAGAAAAGGACGACATTTGTATACTGTACTCATAGTCAGCCTTGCCGTTTGTTTTATCGTTACAAAGGCTGAACTAGGTGTCAAGCACACCGCTTACTAAAGCTTCACACGAACATGACTATGCCATTAATGCCATTAACTTCCAGCATGCAAAAGATAAAGTCGAGGCTTACGGACTTTTAAGAGATTGCTCGTACTGACAGGCTCAGTAAAGAAGCAAACGTGTAAACTGCGGATCTCAGCTTCTCGAAAGTCGCGCAGGTCCTTGCATAATCGACCATCCACTTCGATTTGCAAGACCACCAATATGCAGTAAAGACAAAAAAGTTTTCTCTCGAGTATAATGATTGCGTATCAAAGCAACCCCTATTGGTAATAAGCTTATCGTACATTAGGTCTACATCGCTTGGCAACGATTCGAAATGCATCTGACAGATCCACGCTTCAGAAAAGCAGACTTTTAGTGATGGAACTGCAATCGCTGCTAAGTAGATACCGACTCAACTTTGAAATTACCGCCTGCAATGGATAATCGCATTCAAGGCTCAAATTAGCACCCCTTTCATGCATCTGAAACGCCTGTTAGTCCGAAGAGCTTTCAACACTGTTGATGTGGACCAGCTCATAATCGTGCCTACTCAGAAGCAAGTCGGCAAACACCTTGAGTCAACAAGGCTCGTGCTTAACGCAGAAGTCATGTTTCACGACGAATGACAGCCATATTGCTATTTGAGGACATGTAGAGCATGTGGATTGTCGTCCACAAGGATGCATGGTCTGTATAGATAAAACAGAACTAAGAGCCTAATGGATCACTTGTAATTGACCAGTGCGTACTCCATGGCAGGAAATTCTTGTCACGAAAGGTGTCATTTCGTTCGGCAGCTCTAAGCTGCTTAAGTCAAATTCGGATACTTGCTCTCCTACTTCGTCTTTATCAGGTCAGTAATGCGCAGCGCATGAAATATGTAATAGTATCGCAAACACCGTGAGACGGCTTTGTAAAAAGCTTACTAGATGCCGACTGAGGGCTATCTTTATGACATCTCGGTGCTGGCCCTGTAAATACCACTTACTGTTATGATACATAAGTCTCTACGAAACCCACATCGCCAGCAATGTACTTGTGCAAATGGCTGGCTAGTTTTTCAACTTCTTGAGAGACATTAGGCATCGACTAAGCCAAAACGAAATTTCCTTACTCGGGTTGCTCGAATGCTAACAAAGCAGCCGATGAATTTCATCTATTTAAGCACAAATTCAGAAACTTGCCGTAAAGAACCTAAATGAACATTCGACACCGACTTTTCTATTTTGTAGCGACTAAAGACGAGTTATTGATCATGTCTAGGTTGAAGCGCGTGACGTTCAAACGATTGTGTGACTCGACATTTAATCGTCACAAGGGCATTCAAACGACTAGGTGTCATCACAGATTTAACAGTGCTGTAATGCTAGACTAGCCGCCGTACGCGGTATCCTTGGAGATTTGGTCTTGTCTAATTTTTCAAGAGTGAACACTCTTTTCCTTTTCATTCAAATGGGCTTACAGCCTTTGTCGGGGGCGTCTCACAGAAATCACAAACAAGATTGCAGCGAGATCAAATCATCACGCCATCATTTACAGTTCATCGTCTCCAACTTCTTTATTAGCAACTCTTATTAGAGGTTGACCTTGAATTGTGAGTTGATGTCTTGGGCCGTTATATGAAGCCATGTTGAATGTACAAGCTGACTTTCCTAACAGACGCCTAAAAAGAACGGTTGATCCTGGAAACCCTATCGGTGTTTACACCGGTTTGCGGATTCGGAGGACATCAGAACGCCTTGCTTGTTACAGAGTTTTTCTGGGTACTAACAAGGCGGGATCATAACACGATATTGATATGATAATCCCCTTGAGACCAGGGACAATGAGCTGTCATTTCCTAAAAGATCGCGCATTCGTTTGCACGCCTCCTCAGTGCAAGGTGCTGTGTGATCCCGTCGCAGGTCGGCAACCTTCGTCGTGCATATCCTGTGCCCCCACAAAATCCAATGCACGGAACATAAATTGCTGTCCTTGCCATTTCCGTTGATGTAGCTTCTCGTCCTACTCTATGCGCTTGCCCCGCATTTTACTCGCTTTTAGCCATTCCCTCAATCGCACAGATAATTGATCTAGCGCATTATTCTACATCGGCGCATCACCACGATCGTAGCCCGCGCAGAATGGAACATTCTCGTATAAATCGCTCCCATCGTCTGCTCTTCTTCATCGCGCTTTAGTTGCAAGACCTTCATCGCGCTTCAGCTGCCAGACCACTAGTTACACTTATAAAGTCGCAAAAATTCCTACGCTAACGTTGTCGCTCCTTTCAAAAGCCATACCCATGCCTTGTACTACCACTGAAGATGGTGCAGTCCTTGTGGCCGTCACGAAACCGCGCTGTCGTGCCCATAGAATGGATTAAACGATGCTCTCCATATATTTTAAATGTCACCTCAGCCACCTCTACTTCCTCAATCTCTCACTATTCTAAGCTTGCTAAATTTCTTCGATCAACTATAATCAGCTCATGCGTCTTCCATCATCATGTCCATTACACTCTGCCGTCATCCAGCTCCTTCACCAAGCATTCAGTACACACCATAGCTTAACTATAACACTCGCCTCCCTAAAAAAGCGACAAACAGAGCTCATGACATGATTGCAACGCCACTACAAGCTAAAACCGCGCACAAAACCTTGCCAAAAGCCAGTACTTTATTTCTCGCGTCCTATCACTCTCCTACGCTGGACAAAGCTTTGGTCCGTTCGGATTGCCAAGCGTAAACAACCGTGGGGCAATCGACATGGCCATGAGTTCTTGAAACAGCAATTTGCACGAATACGGAATGTGCACTTGGGAAATTTGCGTCTTGTTGCGGCACGTGCGGCACTCGAACGTCATTTTGCGCAAGTTCGCAATGGCAATAATGCCACAGATATCGCACACGTGGACGCGATAGGCGTCCGAGTTGGCAAAGAGGCGATCCATGAGGAAGTTGGCCGAGCCGTGGGAAATCAGGCAATCGCGTTCCATCTCGCCCATTCGCAAGCCACCTTCCCGAGCCCGCCCTTCCATCGGTTGCCGCGTCAACATTGTCACGGGACCACGCGAGCGCGAATGGATCTTGTCGTCCACCATGTGTTTCAGCCGTTGGTAAAACGTCGGACCAATGAAAATCTGCGCAGTCAGCCGCCGACCAGTGTGCCCACTGTACAAGACTTCGTTGCCATGTTTCTGGTACCCTAAATTATGCAACGTATCGGCAATCGCTTGGACCGTCACGTCCGTAAACGGCGTCGCATCGCCTTCGTCACCTGTTTGCGACGACACTTTTCCAAGGAGACACTCGACCAAGTGCCCCACCGTCATACGAGACGGAATCGCATGCGGGTTCACGACAATGTCCGGGGTAATGCCTTCGACAGTAAACGGCATGTCTTCTTGACGGTACGTCATGCCAATCGTCCCCTTTTGCCCATGCCGCGAAGCAAACTTGTCCCCAATCTGCGGGACCCGAATGTTCCGAAACCGGACTTTGGTAAACTTGAACCCGTCGGCATTGGTCGTGAGCATGACACTGTCAATGATGCCATTTTCATGCGAACGCAAGGCAGTACTCGCATCCCGCTTCTGGTGACGTTGCTCCAACGACGAGTCTTCCGAAAGGGGCAACGGCGACGTCTTGCCAATGATGATATCATTGCCACTCACACGCGTTCCTGGCGCGACAAGTCCGTCATTGTCAAGCTTGTGGTAACTCCCATGACGCAATCCTAAACAATTGTCCCGTGACGGTTTCTCAAATTCTTCACAATTCGCCCCTCCTGCCCCGCCCCCCGGACCTCCATGAGGACTCTTGTTGCGTTCTTGATCAATGTAGCACCGATAAAACGTCGACCGAAAGAAACCCCGATCAATGGCACTTTGGTTCATAATCAACGAATCTTCTTGGTTGTACCCCGTGTACGACGCAATGCCGACAATCGCATTGATCCCAGACGGCAATTCTCGAAAATGCAGATACTCCATCGCCCGCGTCGTCACGAGCGGTTTCTGTGGATAGTTCAAGACATTGGCCATCGTATCCATTCGCGCACGAAAGTTCGAGCAATAAATCCCCATCGCTTGTTTCCCCATTGCCGACTGGTACGTGTTACGCGGCGATTGGTTGTGGTCTGGAAACGGGATGATACTGGCACAGATCCCGAGAATCATGGACGGATGGATCTCGCAATGCGTGTGGATCTGAGAACCGAGGCCCACGTCTTTCGGCTCCATGGCAATCATACACACTTCTTCTTCCTCCGTATCAATGAGCTCGACGACGCCATCCGTCAGTAAATTATGCCAGCGATAGTTGGTAATCTTGTGGTTCTGGAGCTTCACGACTTGTTCCTTCTGGAGCAACAATTGATTCTCCTCGACAATAAACAGTGGCCGACACACTCGACCAGCGTCCGTGTAGATACGAAGCTCCTTGTTCATGAGATCGCGAATGACCGAGACTTCCGCATCAATGTCCACACACCGACGCAACGATCGAAGCGTCCGGATCAATTCGTTCGGTTCCCGATGCACACCGACCCAATTGCCATTCACGAAAATCTTGGTCGAGTGCGGAATGATCTGTGGTTTAATCTCTTCTAAATTCTCCGTCGCCCACTCTTCTAGGAACTCCAGAATCGGCGCTTGCGGTGACCCGACAGAAATGTACGCCATCAAGGCCAAATTCTTGACCAGCCCCACCGCTTGGCCCTCGGGCGTCTCGGCCGGACAAATCATGCCCCAATGCGTATTGTGCAATTGACGCGGCTGCGCTTGCTTGCCTTCCCGTCCCAACGGCGTATTCAGTCGACGCAAGTGCGACAGCGACGACGCGTACGTCAATCGATTCAAGACTTGCGACACGCCGGCTTTCGACGCGCTCTTTTGCATGCCCCAATTGCCCGTGGCGAGCGAATAGCGCAACCCGTTCGTGATCGTGCGCGAGCGAATGGCCAACGTCAAGTTAAAGTCTTTGCCATTGTCGACGCACTTTTGCAAGAACGACTTGACGTCTTTGGTCAATTTCTTAAACAAGACCCGAAACAACCCGCCCAGCAGCGGTCCAGCGAGATCGAGGCGTTTGTTACCATAGTGATCGCGATCGTCTTCGCCAATGCGGCCGAGGGAACACATGAGGAGTTTGTGCACAACGTAGCCCAAGAAATACGCTTTTTTCGTCTCGTTATGGTCTTCGACACCGACGTGGGGCAGCATCTCCTTTTGTAAAATATCTTGAGCATAGCGAATCCGATCGGCTTTGCTCACATTGATGGCACTGCCCCGTCGGCCAATGAAATCCAGCGCGACTTCCTGTTCTTGGATCACAAACGCTTCTTCCAACGACGATTTGAACCGTTCCATGAGCTCGGCGTCGGAAAAGTCGTAGCAAATGTGTTCCAAGATTTCGCGATCGGCCACAAAGCCAAGCGCCCGAAAGATAATGACGACGGGAATGTCTTGCCGAATGTAGGGAATGACGGCCCGGATTTGATTGCCCGTGATGGCACTTTTGCCACCGCCTTTTTGGTACATTTGCACGTACATGGTACTCGTCGGCCGCACGCCGTGTTCGACGTGGGACCGGGTTTCACACACCCAACTGTACTTGGACGCAGCGTTCTTACGGAAACAATACACGTGGTTATTGCTCATGCGCTCTTGCGCAATCAAGACTTTTTCACTCCCATTAATGATAAAGTACCCCCCTTGGTCATAAATGCATTCGTTCAACTCCGTCAATTCTTTGTCGGTTTTGTGTGTCAACACACAATATTGGGACCGCAGCATGATCGGGACCATGCCAATGAATTCCTTTGGGGTCTCGACGTGGTCGTACGGGTCCATATCGTCGAGGTTCGCTGGCCCCGACGAAGGCGCTTGGTACTTTTCACACACGACGTCCACGTACAGTGGTGCCGAGTACGTGAGATTGCGTAACCGCGCTTCGTGGGGAAACATGACGCTCGTCGAGCCGTCGGCTTCCGTCATCGTTGGCTTGGACAAGTAGATTTGCCCAAACGAGATATTGTAGATCGTATCGGTATTGGCTTTGGCTTGACCCGGAGCATACTGGGCCTCGGGATTGATTCGAATCGAACGCGAGTCGTCCACGAGCTCTTGCATGGTGTTTTGGATAAACTCGTCGAACGAGTCGAGCTGTTGCCGCACGAGTCCTTTCTCTTCGAAATAACTCGAAATGACAGCCCACGCATCTTCTTGAGAGACAGCAGAGCCAGGAGCGAGGCCGAGGTCGCCGTCGTCGCGCTCCGTGTCGCTGTCGAGTGGTGGCTCCCAGCTCATGGTAGCCAAAGAGACTTGGGACTGATTGGTACAATCGCCAAATGGGGGGGAGCAATCGAAATAGAAAAAAAGGGTTGGGTTTTTTTGGTCGACGAGATTTTTAAAAATTGACCGCGACGAATTTTTCTGTCGAACCATAAACACATTTGAGGGGGAGCGTAGAACAGCGAGCGCACTGTACGCACAACGAACGTTCATTCTCAAGCTTTCGACGACGTGACACGATTAGAAACATGGCGTCCTTGGCATGCATTCAGTGGATCCGCGACGAGTTAGAGACACACGGAGACGTGAAGGAGCTCAACCCGCCGCTGGTCGATACGAAGTCGCTGTGCGAGTTCCTGACCGATGGCCGGGCCTTGTGTCTCCTGACAAACGCCGTGCTGGACGGGGAAGAGAATGAAATGCCCAAAAAGCTGCAGCGCTCGATGCGTCAACTCGGCAAGTTTCATGCGCTGGAACGTGTCCAGTTTTTCATCAAATGGTGTCGTGCGCGGGCGCACCTCGAGGAACATCAAGTGTTTACGACCGTCCAATTATTGGACGAAGTGAATGAACTTGCCGTGTGTGAAACGATTGTAGCATTGCGCCACAAGACACGGCCGGGGTACAAAGCGACCAACACTCTGTCGCAGTACTATTTTGAGAGTGATACGAATCGTGCGTCCAGTACGACCAGTGTGTCCAGTACGACCAGCTCCAGTGCGAACACTGCCAACCGTCTCAGTTCCTTTCTTACGAAATTCCCGTCTGCTCCTGTCGTGGCAACAAAACCTACGAAAGCACCAAGTACGCGCGTGTCTCTTACGTCCAGTGTCAGTAGCCACTCGTCCCCGCGCGAGTTGGAAGAGCCCGTGCCGGACGAAGATGCTACTTCCAAGTCACGGCTGCGGATTTCATCGATTTTCAAGAGTGCTGGCACTGCATCTGGTACACCTCGTAGCAGTCTCGTCAGCAATCCGTCGTCGGTCTGTTCTTCCGGCAAAGACGACGGTTCGGACTCGCGTTCTCGGTCGTGGTCCAGTAAACTCTCGGCATTCTCACGAAGCGTGTCATCGTCCAATGCTTCGGCTCCACAGTCGAGTCCAACAGCTCCCGACATGGAAAGGAGCAATACGCCACCGACTTCGCCTCCAGCGTCATCTCCGGATTGCGTGAGTCTTTCGTCGGTCATTCCAACGCCGGCACGAACGGCTTCAAAGTCGTTATCGAAGCTGTCGGCATTTTTAAGTAGTGTACCGACAACACCTGCTACTCCTGCATCGAGCGCTCCTTTGCAGGATAATCAGAGTGTGGAAGCCACGCTGGACGATCATTCGGAGCTTGAAAACAATCAGGAAGAGCTCGATTGTAATGAGGATCACGAAGTTGGTGATGATACCGACGAGGAAACGGAGCACGAGTTGGGCTCGAAGCCGAGTGCGGTTCCGGAAAAAGTCGAGTCTGCTTCGTTTAAAGCTGAAGCTTCGGAAGAGGAGGACGATTTCGTGGCGGTAGAAGCCGAGGACGTCAAAGCTGATGCGGGCAAATCGGAGTCTAGTAGCGAGAATGATGAAGTTGCTGGTGGTGGTGAGAGTGAAGAAGGGCTGAATACGTCGGACGTGGACGAAAAGGAGGCGGTGGGTAAGGGCGAGGAAGGAAATGGGGAGGTGGATGAGGAAGTTGCATCTGATGAACAGGCGGATGCTTTGGAGGATCAGGCTTCAGGGGAAGAAGAGGTTGAGGCTGCTGCTTCGATCGTGGAAGCTTCAACGGCGTCGCTGGAGCTTAAGCAAGAGAATGAACGTCTTGTGACTGAAAATGAAGCTCTGATGCAGAGGTTGGCGTTGGCTGAAGCGACTGTTGCAAAGTTAGAAGTGTTGAGACAAGAAGAGGTGACGTCTCACGAAGAGAGAGAATTGAAGGAGCTGGAGGAGTTGAAAGGGCAAGTGAAGGAGTTGACGATTCAGAATGAAAGTCTGCAAGCCGATGTGACGAGTTTGCGCGAAGATTTCCAGACGCTCGAGCAGTCGGTGCAACTCGCACGAGACAGCGAAGAAGCAGCACGATACGCGGCTCAAGTTGCATTTGCTGCTCGGGATGACGCGGATGAGAGGATCCAACAATTTAAAGTCCAGCTTGAAAAGTAGATTGGATTGCTACGTTGAGCTTGCGACAATTAATATTGAATTGGTTTTTGTGTTTAAAAAATTATGGAAGCTTGCGGCAATTATATTGAGTCGGTCTGGTAGCCTACGAGACTTCGTCGTAATATTAAAGCGCTTGCAAATCCGACAATCATAAAGAGACACACGACGATAGCCAAGAGGCCGAGAAGATGGAGCGTACTTCGAAGATACGCTTGGACGTCGGCTGCTGACCATTCAGGACACTTTCCACATTGGGCAATCTTAAAAACAATTATTGTACACAATAAATTTCGAGAATTTGTCAAAAATTGTAAAGACGTCACGTACGTCAATCTGTTCATTAGTCTGGTCATTCTTGTCGTTAAGTACTGTCATGCCTGGGATACAGTCGCCGATTAAGCTCGAAGACCCGTTGCTAGTTATAGAAGTACATGATGTCCAGTAGCCGTCGCTTGTTTGCATGACACCATTGCACAAGTTTTTTTCGGAGTCCACGTCCGTGCAGTTCGTACAGCCGGTAAGATTGATATCACACGCCAAATTTGAGCTCGTGTGCGAATTGTATGCAGACGCAAGGTGATCGGAGAACGAGAAGGCGCTTACAGCACAAACGAGAAGCGCAATAAGACAGCTACCGAGACCAATAATATACTGGTCACGCCAATAGTATTGGTCAGAAAAGATACAATCATGCTTTTAACAGTGTACGTACAATAAGAAGCAACGACCGACTCTTGGAATTCGATCCAATAATGCCCAAAACCGAAATTGCGACCATAAGTGTCCCGACCACAATAAATATGATGGCTGCATCACAATATTACAATAAGAACCTGTACTTTAGAATACCACCATCACCCATCGTACCAATCCATTTCTGTCCGGACGTCATTTCGTCGTGCACTTTGACTGAAAGCCCGACGATAAAGAGCACGGTACCAAGTAGCGTCAAAGCAATGTTCATGACGGACAACATACTGCGCATAATAATGGGCACAGTGACGATGCGTACAACGCAATACATAGACAAAAGAACCGCCAGCGTACAGATCGTTCCAATGACACCAATAGCCATCATTCGGTCGTACAAATAGTCTATTGTACCACTGTACGTAGCACAGCACGCCTGTTCTCGCAGTCCTGCCAATACACGCGCCGTCCAGTGATGTTTCACCCAAGAGTTGAGCGCATCTTGAAAAAAAAACGCTGCGTAGCAGGCCACAAAGAGCCCAGTGACTAGTAGGAAATTCACAAAGAAAAAGAGCAGGAGCAAACGACTCTTTTCCCGTTTTGCACCCACAAAACCCAATGCTGAGAGCAAGACGACACTAAAGCCCAAGAGTCCAAGTGCTGCAGCACTAGCGTTAAAGTCGATCATGGTCACGAGATGCAGCGCAAGTCCAAGCAGCAAACCACCGCATAAGAAACTCAAAAGGGTCAAGAGCCGTAGAAACTTGCGGGACGGACGCATGATTGGCCGACTACTTTTTACGCGGTCGATTGGCATTTTACTAATCGTAAGTTTGATGGAGTTATTGTATATTGAAGGGTTAACCGGAAGATTGTTGGGCTATAGTTCACTTTAATAATAAAAAGGCTACTGCGATGGTGCAGATGAAAGCAGTTAGTAACTATACATGTCCATGACACAATAAAATGATTGAAACCGACACTATATCATTCGTGACGCTCAGTCCTAATCTTGTATGTGGTGCCGGGCACCTATAAAGAACATCACATTGATCTTTATGTTTCCAGCTCAGGTGGCTGCGGCACGAAGTCGATAAGCATCGATCTAGGCTGACAAAGGACGCAACAGTTTAGCATGTGGTCCCTAGTATGTCTACATGTTGCGTAATCTGATTGTGCAGTGGCACCAGATAGATTCGACAGCATAATGTTTCAGTCTTGGGCGGTGAGAAAAAATTGGTGATTTTTACGCTCAAGTAAGCCAGTAAAAAATATATAAAATACCGCAGTTCTTTTGGCTCTTAGCCATAACTCTTACGTTCCTTTTGGCATAGTCAATTCGGTCATTACGGTGAAGCAAAGAAGGTTAGCAGTAGGCCGGGTCATTTTACGGTGACTATAAGCTACATCTTGACAACGTCTCAGTAACTTTTGGTTATAAATGCAAACTTATATCTCCTTTTGGTTACTTTTTTTCCTAGGGTTATTTCGGCTATGCAACTTAGGGAGAGTCTATGTTTTTTTTTAAGTGTCAGCATGCCAATCGGTATAATTGTCGATTGTGCTTAGCCTTTAAGACTTATTTAAACGGAAAGTCAAACTTCGAGAAAGGCGCTACTTATGTTTTGGCCTGACCAAAACTCCACTTCATAACAATTTTAACCTGACTTGAATGACTATTGGAGCCATTCACTTTAGCTCTTGTGCGCATCTGCACAAAGTGTGATGAATAAGCTTTTCAGCGGATAATCTTAGTCACAATCAAAGTGATGACCGCGCATATGTCATGCCGCACTCCAATTTCTTAAGCAGCTCTTCCATTGTTGCCGTCCTTCCATTGGTCCGCTTATCATATATCACTTTAGCAAAATCGTCCCGACGACATAGATGCTATTGATCGTGGAGATCAGAGTTTTGATCAGTCCGCGCTTCCCATCTTTAAGTTCGGATGTGCGATCGCTACGGAAGATGTCATGAAAATGCAAACCATCTTGTATACGGTGGTAAGCAACGTCATGTATTCAGCCAAAAACACAGTACCGCTCTGCTCGCACATCAACTTCGCTATTATTGTCGCGACACAGAATTGGTAACTTTTTTTCCTATATAGCCCAGCACTATTATCGTTCTTGAGATATTTCGCGTGAAAGGTACGATTTGCATTGCCAGCATCGAGCTTTCGCCCTTTTAAGCTGCCAAGTGAGTCCAGTAATTATTGGCTTTAAAAGCTGCACGTGCCTTTGCTTTGCTCTCAGGAAGACAAGGGTCAATGCTATAGACATCCGCGGTTCCTAGTCTAGTCTTTTAAACAGTTACAGCCGGCTCGGAGGCACTTCCTCTTGTTTTGCTTACAATTTATGAATAAGGCGAAACACAGTAAATTTTATGGAGAACTTATTGAAAAATAGAGTTATAATTTTGGGGTCCATAAGGTGCAGCGTTTGTAACCCTCTCTGCTGCCAAACGGCTGGAACGCTATACGAGCAAAGTTTTCGCTCAATTTTAAGGCGACACAACTCCAGTGGTAGGGTCAAACAAGTCGGTGACGTGTCAAACAAGTCGGTGACCTTAAGAAAAAGGCAAGCCAGAAGAGTTGAGATGGCCACAAAGGCAGGCCGAAACACGCACGATCAAGAACACGATAGTGCTCATCCTTTTTTACGTAAAAGGCCGAAAGAATGGGAAAAGGCCCCTTTGATGCCACTTCGACGAAAACTTCTGTCCTATGAACTCATGGAAATACAACCGAAAGCAATGTTTTTTTCGACGAGCTTTAGCTTTCGGCATTGCCTACGCTTTTTGGCCTGCAGACTAGGAAGGCACGATTTTCAGAAACACATTTGGACTTTATGGTTCATATACCTGATGCTTCATTTGCCAAGCTAATGTGTTCGTAAGCGGCCTAAGAGTAGACACATTCGCACTAAATGTTCGACTGTATGCCAAAACTCTGGGTGAAGCGATTAAAGCCACTTTAAAAAAAATACACGACGGACAAGCTTGCTCCTTCAAGATACCGTGGATAGGTATATATCTTTCTATTTTACTAGAACCAGATTCAGAGGAAAAAAAATGAGTTGGCGAGCAAGCCAACACCCGCTGTTTTGAATTCAGTAAAGTAGAATGCGTGTCCAAAAAGGGTCGACGAAGTATACCTTCGTCTTGCCCAAAGCCTTTAAGGAAAATCTGGTAGAAGCCGCACGAAGCGCCCAAACAAAAACGTTAATCACCTCGATCGCAAATGACTTTTCTGAGCTGTGCAAAGAGCTTCAACTGAGACGCGCGACAGTCAATCGCTTTTGAATTACATGGTCAATTGAGGCAAATATCTTCCCAAGGGTCGTACTTCGTGGATTTATCCGAAGAAGCGGCAACTTAGCCGCCAGGGACAATTCTGATAGCAATCCGAAGCGCGTATTCTTGGCTGCGTAGAAGTGGATACTCCTTAGAGAAAGTGCGAAATTGAGGCAAAAGCGGCCTTTTCTAGTGTATTTTGATCGCAAAGGGTTTTTAGATTTAGAAGGCGTAGAAGAAACAGAGACACTTTTCGGGCGCCGATAGCTTTTAGTGAAGAGAAACGCTTATCCCGCCTTAAAGAGCCCATGGAAGCTGCTGTAATCGGGCATGTCTGCTTAGAAAAGCATCGAGCGTCTCATATGCTAGCCGCGGTCTCATTACCGCACGTTGAGTCATGGTAGAATAATGTTTGTATTCGCGCGCAAAGCTTATGCCCACAGCGTCTGGCTTGGCATTATGCCGAGGCCGATGCATTAAAGAGATACGTCTCGTTTATCAAGCAAATCGCAAACTACTTATAATTACGTATCGCACTTAATTCAAGGTGGTGGGTTCAGGTTGATACGTTCCTTAATTCCAAAACACGTATTCCGATCAAGGCGTATTAGTGGCAGTAACCGAGCGTATCCTGCTGGCCCGCCTAATTTTATTTTTCTTCTTGGTCCTGACCTTGTATACAACGGTGTCCCAGATCGGGTCTTTGCTTCCGATAACCTTGGGCTTCTCGTTCCATTTTCGGTAGTTTTTTGCATGGCTGACGAGTCCGACAAAAAAATCTTATGGAACGAAATGAGGTTGTTTTCATACGTGAGGATTCTTCAAAGCTCTAAAGGGTCACGTAAAATTTATCGATTTATTTATCGCCAGAAGGTGGAGGGGTCTGTGGCTTACCGGGTAAAAGGAACAATTAGCGCACGTAATCTTAAGAAGGTTCTTTTCGAGCTTATCCTTTCCGAGGGCTCTCTGCCGCGCAAACCTGTCTAGGCTTGCTGCCCACGGCACATACGTAGTTTAACGGCAGTAAGAGCTTGCTTGCAATAGCATCATTTGCAGGCAGTCTTTCTTGAAGGCACAGTCTTTGTATGCGAGCTTTTGTTACTGGCACATCCCAAGTAATAGACGCCGCCTGAGATCGCCGATAAGCTGGCCGACAGCATTGTGCGCTGCCTCATTATGACCAACCAACTTTTCGCGTTAGAAGACAATAGTGGTAAATTACATTTTCTAAGCTGTTGTCTATTACACACGTCGACCCCTAAAAGACCGTAGAAAGTGAATGGTCGTACTTTGGATTTTATTGCACCATTCTATTGTGCAAAGCCTTGTGTGATCCCATTACAAATACGAAATTGAGCAATTCAAACACCATGGTCAGATTAACTTGCGTCTGGTGATTATGTACGAGACAATGGCAATGCACGTACATCTTTTGATAACGATGACCCGACTTTTGTTTGCCGAGCAAGAACATATATAAAATTTTGTCTTAATGCTTCTATTGCGTGCACTACTAAACTTAGATGCGCGACTGGCTTAACCAAATGCACAAGATCAGTTTTAATTGTATGAAACTACCTAATACGCTGTACAATATGCGCAATCATACGTTTTTTTTATTTTCTTGTCAGCTACATATTTTAAAAGGGTGACAACTAACGCGTAAGAACTTTGCACCCGTGCCTACCAAGTTGATCTTCAACGATAACTAATTAAATATAGCGGCGTGAATGAGAGCCGCAACACATAGCAATATAGCAGTAGCTATAAAAGCAATGCAACATCATGTTGGATGTGCAAGCAGTCTCGCCACCACAGCCACCATCGTATTAACACACAGAAGTAATCGATGACTCTAACAGATAAGCTAGACCAACTAGGGCACCAATTAAATTAATGCACGGCCATTTAGTCATGCTAAAGAATAGATTGCCAGGGCATACAATCGTTAATATGACTTTTTTAATGTGTTTGTGATCCCGAAATTTATCAAAACATTTTGCTCTCTGGTTGGCTTAAATTCACACTAACAAGTCATTACGTTATTGGGAGAAATCTGTTCTCTGTATTACTGGACACGAAGTTCATTTGATGTGTAAATATATATATATCACTTCAAATAAGGACGAGTCAGTCCTTAGTTTCGTCATTCAAGAATTAGCGCTCAAGGGTACCGACTACTCCATCGTCTCCAATGGCTTCCTCGGCGGCGCTGCAGCAGAATTTAGGGGAGTCGGAAGTCTTTGACCTTGTCTGCGACTACCTCCGTACGCGTCAGTTCTTCGAAGCTGAGCGTACGCTGCGATCCGAGCGTGAGGCGACGGGCTCTCCTCGAGCTGCTTCGCCTGTAGCCTCCACGAATCAACAAGACGCGCCGCCGTCGGAAGATACCATTGTGCCATCGCTGGCGTCTCGCCTCGAGTTTATGCTAGAGCGCAGCTATGTGACGCAGCTGGTATCTGGCACCGGTCAAGCGGAGCCTGAGAAAATTTTCGTGCCTCGCTTTGAGTTAGAGACGACGCCTAAGCGTGCACGTGGCAATTTGGATGGGAACGAAGCGTTGGAGATCGATGAAGTCAACCGCAATACACTAGAGGGAGGGGATGACGATGAGTATAATATGAGCACGCGCATCGTTAGCTTTGAAGCCTGCAAGGATGATCCTCACGGGTCCGCTACCATGCCCATTTACCAAACGTCTACCTTTGTCCAACCCTCTGGGACCACTTTTGGCGCCTACGACTACACACGCTCTGGCAACCCCACGCGTGCAGCGTTAGAGCGTCAGATGGCGGAGCTTGAGGATGGACACCGTGCGTTTGCCTTTGCCAGTGGCATGGCTGCTTTGTCCGCAGTCTCTTTTTTGGCTCATGCAGGAGACGAGATTGTGCTCTCCGATGACTCGTACGGCGGTACCTACCGCCTACTGAGCAAGGTTGCTACAAAGAAGGGAATCAACGTCAAGTACGTCGACCTTTCAGGCGAGAATGGTCCAAAAAACTTGGTGGCGGCACTTAGTACCCAGACGAAATTGGTCATGATGGAGTCCCCCACGAACCCTATGCAGCGCATCTGCGACATTAAGCGTCTTGCTGACGCTGCGCATTCAGTCGGCGCATTACTTTCGGTCGACAATACGATGATGAGTCCCATTTTGCAGAATCCACTAAAACTTGGCGCGGATATTGTCGTGCACTCTGCCACAAAGTTTATTTGTGGACACAGTGACACCATGTCTGGCATTGTTGTTGCCAAAGACCCCGAACTTTGTCGTGACATTTACTTTTATCAGAACGCCGAGGGCACGGGACTAGCGCCGTTTGACTGCTGGCTACTACTGCGGGGTGTCAAGACTTTGAGTCTGCGCGTATTGGCAGCTCAAAAGAATGCCATCAAGGTTGCAAATTTCTTAAACGACCACCCTTTGATCAAGGTAGTTCACTACACGAGTCTACTACCGAGAACTCGCCGGATCGGAAGATTCATGACTCTCAAGCTCTCGGTTCTGGCTCGGTCGTGTGTTTTCGCACCGGCTCGCTTGCTTTTTCACAGCATTTACTGACCGTGACTAAGCTTTTTAAGATCACGGTCAGCTTTGGCAGTGTCAACTCTCTCATCTCGTTGCCTGGTGCCATGTCGCACGCTAGTATTCCCGAGGAAGTGCGCAAAGCGCGTGCCTTTCCAGAAGATCTAGTGCGTCTGTCCATTGGTGTCGAGGATGCTAAAGATCTCATTAAGGATCTGTCACAGGCGCTGCAATCGTACATAGCTCCCCACGATACGTAATGAGGCAGCAATACGTAGAAATAAGTACGTGGGACCCTCTGAATTCGAGTGGAGGCTAGTGAAACGCCTTGCTACTCTTCATGGGGTTAGCGCTTTCACAGAGCTTTTTCCAGGCCCGACCACAAGCTACCACAAAGTAGCTCGTCGTTGTGTCTAGAATCTCGTGAATGCATTGGATCAAGTAACCCGTAGCATGCACCAACGTGCTGCGCATTAAACTCCACACGTTTTACTGCGATTGGTTGTAGGATTAATATTAATGTGAATAGTAGTTTTTCACCTAATAATATGAAATGTGAATAGTAGTTTTTCACCTAATAATATGAAACACAACACTTCAAGATTGGAAAAATGAATGAAACCGCAGCT
>MBPM02000205.1:0-65972 GCA_001695595.3 Plasmopara viticola | reverse complement strand
TTACGAGAGCCTGTGGGTCCGGAACGTTCGGAATTGTCTGGGAACAAAGGGTTGCCGCCTTTAGGATACTGATTATCTGCGTAGCCCAAACCTTTTTCGATAGAAATAGTTAGCCAATGCTTGTTTTCAATATTCTGCTTAAAAAAAGCTCTCTATTAATTAACTGATCAGCTCTATGCTTACTCTAAAGTATATCCAATTCGTTTTTCTTCTTGTGCGAAATGTAGCACCAAATTTAATAACAACGCTTCAGGTGCTGTGGGCACATCAGGACCCATCTGAGGCTCAAGTCCTCAGTATTGTAGTGTTGCCTAACCTTTAAGGGTAGGCAGCGTCACAATCGTCTTGTGAAGGTCGATGATCTTCGTCAACTCATGCCTTCCGAGAACAGTAAAAGCACTGGTGAATGATGCTCGTTTTTTCAAGAACATATCCGTTGAAGTTTGCAATGTGAGGACTCATTTGCTTATTACAAAATTAATTTGCTTCGGTCATTAGATAAAAAAAGCGACGATTGCAATATGGTATGAAATACAAAACCGGTATACTCCGTTCAGAGACATTGTTAATTACTTATTCTTAGCTGCTGCGATTTCTTTTGGGTTTAACCTACTAACACAGAAATTCGTAACTCCACAAAACGGCTTAAATTCTCAGTCAAAATTCTTGTTTTATTTTACAGCGATTATAAGATCGCGGCGTGACGCTTGCACCTACAGCATGGTTTGTAATCTGTCCCACAAAGTTAAAATAAAATGTTATGACACAAAAGAAGATAGATGGACCAAGGTCAGTTGGTTGTGGTGGGGCAACCGAAGAAAATAGCACAATTAAAGCTGGTTGTGGGACATTCAAAGAAGTGAGCACAGTTAAAGCTGGTAGTGGGGCAAACGTTGGCGCGATATGAAAATTCGAAAGTTCCATGTGTTATTATTGCGCTTCGACAATAGACACATCTGGAATTAATGTGTCTCCGCCATTCACAGATTTCAGAGTCGCGGGGTCTTTACGCACGTTAATCTAAGGTCTAACATCGTTACATTTTTTCTACTTCCACAACGTGAACGTGCGCTCGGCTCGAAACGCAGTGAATCTCTGCTCTCAGAGTTCGCGGCCTAACCTTTGCCAGCATGCAGATCCTGCAGCACGTCTATCCTCTCGTCGTTTGCAACTTGTTAAATTCGATTCGCAGCGAGGCGAGAGAAACTTTTCTTGTGACCACGTTTTCATTTGTTGAAAAAAGTACTGGCCAGTACACGAGAGGTATCACTGCCTGTACCAGCATTATAAGCTCTGCGGGCTCAACCGCTAGCCTAGACGCTTTTGCTACTTGTGTCTCGGTGTAGGAATGACATATCAATGCTTCTTGTTTCAGCCCAAAATCGGATAAATATGATATTGATGTACCCGAGCCAATAGGAGCCTCCATACGCGATGATTTCATTTATGGTGAAATAGTCTCAGAATGGAACCATCATTTTGATTAAATCGTCTGTGACCACCAAAAGGAATTTTTACTAAAGATTAAATTAAGAGTTTAGGGGTGCTCCAATTGTACCTTCTTCGAGCAAAAGAGACACTGACGAACATCTGCTTGTGCATACAGTACGAGCGAGTTCTGTCCTTCGGATCAGATTCCTCATACCGCGTAAGGCAACCAGATGAGATAGGGATGCTTGAACAGGACATTTGCGAGCATTCTTCTTACTAATACCGTCCTAAACTGCATCTCCAGCTGCGAAATATTGCTACTTCGCTTACTGTATATAAATTAAGCGTAAACGTGCACACTACGTGGCTCGCATCAATTTTATCAGTGCGCAATAATCTTCTTTACATCTGTGATTCCTAATAGAATTGCTTTATCAGCCATCACAGTACTGTTTTGCAGGTAGTTTTGTATACAATTTATTATGTTGCCACACCTAATTACTATTCTAATTAAGTTTATTTAGTGTGCCAGAATTTACTCTCGATTGTGTCACCTGAGAATGGAATTTATCTGGATCGAAAACCTGACTCTTTGAACAAAGCCAATACATAATGGGACCAATAAAAGACGTGCATCGGCGAATCATTTCTAATTCTTTCGCTTCATCGCAGGAGCCATCCAGTTAAGCAATGATGCGTCTTCTTCTACTTGTAATTACTGTAACGCTGGTTGCTGCCGATAACGCGCCCACGAGCTCAATTGGCAATAGCAACCACGGAACTTTGAGGCGAGCTCTGACCTCTGGCCTCACCCCTCAATCGGTGGAGGCACCCACTGTGAAGATTGCTAACGAAGAACAACGCCAGATCAGCTCAGATTCAACACGCCGCAGTAGACGACTTCCGGGCACGGAACCTGATCACGCTTACCACCCACCCAATGTCGTTCACGAACTTCATTATGAGCCTCACGGGCTCGGCCACCATCTAGTTGCAACTTTTCTTGCAGCAGTCATTTTTGGTTCGGTTTTCATAGGCCTAAACAAACTCTTCAATTGAGGTCATCCCTAATAAAGATATGAGTAATAAAGTTCGCTGATATAACCATATAACTTTTGGTGTCAAAGCAAATTGCTCACATTCGGATAACGGCTTGCAAAGAGAAGGCGTACAGGAGGATTAACGCTCTTCCGGTGAGCGACTGACCACAATCTTCGGTCTTAAAAGTATACTTCTGTATATAGGGCTCAATCTTTCCTTGTGTCCACCACACCATTTTCACTAGACGATCGTAAAAGCGTGAAACTCGTAGACATATTCGACACAGAGTAAATACTATCGCGCGATCATCGTCTTTAATGTCAAATGCTATGCTAGTAGTGCTCGCTGTTTCAAGAAAAATCTTTGCCATGAGCTGGATTCATTTGCAGCGACGGGAAAGATGGAAGCTACAACAAACAATCTATCTACTGACGATATGGTGCGTCTACTAGTTACTGATGCT
Organism: Plasmopara viticola; assembly: GCA_001695595.3. Taxonomy (NCBI): domain Eukaryota; phylum Oomycota; class Peronosporomycetes; order Peronosporales; family Peronosporaceae; genus Plasmopara; species Plasmopara viticola. The sequence continues at coordinate 63,037 of MBPM02000205.1, read as the reverse complement.
TGAGCTTGATAATGATTTGGCTATCGTGCGATTATACAAGTTCCTCCGCATGAGACGACATCGAAGCCTTCAAAGACTGCATTGCATAAGTTTGCGCAGTAAAAAAAAAAGCGTGTAACAGCTGTTAATCTCAGCAACACAGCAACGTCGGGCTTCTTTTCACGGGAAAATGCAAAGTTTTGGCGCAACAAAAGCCACAAGCTTTGCCGGGATCATTAAAAAAAGCAAATTTGGGCCAATTACCGCCGGTGCATGCAACGCCCTCACCGGCCCTGGGGCATATCGCGTCAGGTCTGTCCTCACGCAATGCATCGGAAAATACGCTACATGCAATTTGAGCATTTATTGGCAAAGGGAGTTATTAGTTTAGATCAGCTTCGTAAACCTAGCTGGGGTGGTATTCCTAACAAATATCGACCAGTCTGGCGGCTGCTATTGGTATGTGGGTTACTTGCTGAAAAAGGAGTACACTTTTCGCGATTAACTGATCTAAGTATGTTTTTTTGCGGTGTAGAGATATATACCGTCAAAAAAGGATCGGCAGGAGGCTACGTTGTAGCGAAAGCGTCAAGAGTACGTAGAACTACTTCAACGATTATATTACATTGAACATTCGCAATGCAAAAATCTTGCAAATTTGCACAATGAAAGCTGAAAACCCCCAGGTGATACCGAACGCGGTAAGTTGACTCAAATCCCGCACGTTTTACTTGATGACGCGTTGGCACGAGAGCTTGGGGAGAAGACGAGGAGCAGCGCTGATTCGCTTGCAGAACAGGTTGCATGTGAAGGCACTGGACAGGACTCAAAAGAAGTGGGTCATGCTATTCGATTTAACTCTTTCTTTGTTACAAAGCGATTCAAGCTAGTTTTTTGTACCACGGGAACGCTGCTCAAGTGGCTCCACAATGACCTAATCGCTCGACGGCTTTTTGTATTTTCTCGATGTAGTGCACAAGCGAGATCAATTAACAAATTTTCCACTCAATTTGATGTATACGTTAAATCTTTTGCAAAGACCGAATCTAAAGGTGGTTCTTATGAGTGCAACAATTCAGGTGGAAAAGGCTTACCAGCACTTTCAGCCAGTTTCTCCAGCGCCAGTACTACAGATGGTGGGTGGCTCTAACTTTCCTGTCGTGGTGCTATTTCATGAGGGTGTACTCGTGTTGCTTGATAGCGATAGAACCACTATGTTTCCTTTCGTGAACGAGTCACGCAGTGGATGTATGGAAAGTGAAACTTGTGGTCAATCGTTGAATGCAAACTTCCGAAAGTCATACCTTTAATATTATTTGTGTGGTGGATCAACGTTTGCCGATGAAGAGGCATTTGGTATGAACGTAACGACCTGCTTCGGAGAAGGTACAATAAATGATGACGCATTACCAGCTCCAGAGCAAAAAAATAATATTGTCTGTAGCTGCTATGGGTGTTACGCCGCATCGAGTGTTATAAATGACGACGTCAAAAAGACACTATTGTCTTCGTAAATAGAGCAGCAAGATGCATTATGGCAGAATCAAGCCGTAGATTATGATCATTTGCTACAGCTGCTTTTCTATATAAAACAAAAGTTCCCACTAGATGGAGATGGAATTGGATTAATTTTCAAATTTCTACTGGGGTGAAAAGATATTGTCTTTATATTAAACTGAGTACAAGGAGACCAAGCAGAGTGTCCTCAATTATCGACAGTATTTGCGGTTGATCTCTGCATTGGCTGTACGAGCCGCTTCGGCATTATTGTTGAAATCAACAGGTTCAATGCACCGTTTTTTGTTGTGTCCCGTCATTACACATTTTCTGCATCGACTTTGTGGTCGAAGGGACGCCTTACCACCCTAAACTTCGATAAATTGCGCTGAGTTGATCTTAAGAGAAGTCCACGACCTCGTACGATTGTGGGCTTAAAAACGTTTCCACATCACCTTTTTGTGATATATGGATCCCTCGTCATATTGTTCGCGTATCCGTTCTAGAGTTTCGTGGATCGATAGTGGTGGCGATAGGACGGCTCTCGTCTTCCAAAAAGGTTAATTGAGCCACCATTGCGAAACGAAATTGTCGCGGGTGAGGCCTCTTACTGGTGTTGCGGGTACTCTTGATTTCAATTCGGGCCTGCATGGATGACCAAAGTTTGAGCCAAACATGCCTCGGCAGTCGTCCTTTTGCTCTGTATTGACTGAAGGCTGATTTCAGCGCTGCCACCGACTTGGCCAAACTGCATATCAACGATTGCGCGCTTTCATGCGGATTGCAGTCGGATGGCAGCAAGTTGGCCATCGCAAGCCAGAGGGCAAGCTGCATCTACAGTCAACAAATCACACGTTGATACTGAAGCCCACTTCTTCAACGCAGAATGTGCGCTCTCCACTCGCGAAGTTGTTGTATGGCCAAAATGGAATTTGCCGCGCAAAAACGCAGAGACAAATTTCTCCTTGTACGCAAGCCAGGTCTCGTCAAGGGTAGTTATCACTTGACGCGGAAAGGCCTCTCCCGTTCCGGCAAGCCGACGCTGGTAAGTGTCAGCCGTTGAAGATACCACTAACGCATTCCATTGGCTTGTGAGCCCCTGGAATGCCTTTATATTACCCACAGGAAATTTATCTTAAAGAGCATTTATAAGAGCCAATTTTCTGTCGGCTACAAAAGTCAATGGAGACACCAAAAAATCCACGAATGCCTGCTTCAAATAGCGTGTTTGCCCAAAGGTAGTCCTCGGCTCTTTCTCCAACAATGGTATGTAATAGAATGTGAAAGTTTGGTTTGTCGAGCTGACCGTCACCACATGTAAAAGAGGAAGTCCGAAACGGTTTGCTTTGTAAGTGGAGCCCAACAGCCAGACTTTTCTAAATTTGCAGCCTATTTCTTTCGCTGGTCGAGAAACGATAAACAGATGCGTAAGTCGCCGTTCGGCGTCAAATTGCGTATAGTATGGTGTACAAAGTCTTGCTTAATCAAGACCATCAATAAGTGCAGCAAGCGGTGTTCTAACACGTAACAAATGCCTACGTTCCGCGTCGCGAATGTTGTATACATCCCGAGGTGGTATCGTGACGTTGCTTTCGCGCATTAGCGCGACATTACGTATAACATCCAGACCCGGCCGACAATAGTTTTTACTCATATGCCTGTGTTAAAGACTTGTTGCCGCTCAACGAGATCAAGGGCGCGACCTTGCGGATGCACGGCAGCATTCACGAAAGACTAATGATTACGCTTAAGTTGGTTGGCCCCAACAACCTAGTAAACTAAATCTTCTTGCCCAACAACCTAGTAAACTAAATCTTCTTGTCCTCGCATTTCGCGAATTATCATAATAGACTGACAGCCTATCCCGCGCCTTCCACGAATCCGTTTACGCTGATGCTGCGGGTTGGAAGCTGGAATCTCCGCACACAAGCATTAAGGACATATGGCTTTGATTTTACCGTCTGACCGGTGTCCAACTCTTTTTTTTGCACGTAAATGTGAGCCCTTATTCTGCGATTGAAAGGTTACTGCCAAGCGAGCCTCTTCCAACGACGCGTAAGTAGTATCAACGACGGGACGTTGACTCATAGTTAAAGGGATGGAAGAAAATAATAAAGTAAAAGTAGGCAACGTCTTTTCGCATTGCGATCCTACAGATAAATCAACTTAATGGTGTTTGATCCAGCCAATCAGAGATCATTAGCATTGCTGTATTAAGACGCGAGGGGGGGGGGTAGCTAACGAAAAGGAGGGGGGGCTGATTAGCGACTCCCATACTGTTATGTGTTTTCAAACCTTCCTCTTATTCCAAATCAGCGATTTTTCTTCGTCATGGATCAAATCAGAAATAAAATACCTTACTTTGCATAATGAGTATAAGTACCAGTGAGGCGCCAATTGATTATTCAGCGCTTTAACATTAAGGCTGCTTTATGTAATAACCCTTTGGTGAAGCGTTCATCAACAGCCAGCAAACGACTTAATGGATGAGATGTAATATCGGCGAACGTGATCTAAAGCCTATTATTTATTACGGGAAGTCAAGCTTTTGTGGTAAACGCTGGCTTCAATTAATTTTGAGCCTTAAAAAGTGCAGGACAAGCACCCTAGGGTGCATATAACCGTTTGCATACTAATATAACTTTGAAGTTTTTGCCTCAATGGCAGAGGCAAATTACTCTGACGCGAAGGATACTGAACATGTGCTAATGACAAGTTATGATGAAAGCAAAAATCCAACATTGTACTGAAGAAATTAGCCGAAATTTATTAAATGTATTGCACATGTCGATCCCCTAGAGACCAAAGATAGAGAGCGGTCGTTCAGCAGAAATCCCCACAATGTTCTGAACACCCTATTTATGGAAAGTGCTGTGGAATTTCGTCACAGCTGGTAGCACTTTGTAGCCAACCTTGCGTTAACTGTCCTCCCTGCATCTATCGGACGCATAGCTCGCAAATTCAAAAGCACAATGGCGGCTGCACATGACGCCCTTCTTTTTTAGTGAAGGTAGAGCTCGCGACGGCGCTTGAACTCTGCAAGCAAAGTTTATAGCATAAGGGGAAGCTACCACAGGCGACGCTCGCGATTTCTTATCAGAAAGCCCGCTCTAAAATTAGCCTTTGAAGTCTACTTATCAAAAACTTTCTACCCTAAACTCCAACCAAGAAACAATTAAGAGCAACTTTACGCCTGGTGAGCTTTATATTTTTCCAACGCTTACGTATTCTTGTCTGCGAGCGAGACAAGTGCCAACTTATTAGCTATGTCATATGTTCATAAAGCTGACGGCCTCAACTACTGGGGCGCCACTCTTAAACAAGGCACGCTGACCGTGCTCACGGACGGCCTAACAGCAGACTCACCTCGCTCTCTCTTCCATACAGTGGCCGCAACGAATAGAGAGGCTGTTTTATTTGCTCCCAAGAGAAGCACAGCCACAGATAACTTTCTGTCGCTCTTTTGAATTGCCATGATTAGCAGCTTACGAATTTGCGAAACCCCAGAAAGGTGTGAACATGAGCTTGCTAAATCAAAAATAGGTATGGCATATAAAATATCGCAACTTTCGTCGCTTTGGCTGCAACAAGCAAGGGCACATATTTCGTGCGTTTCTTAAACGGGACCGACAAAGTTTGTCTTCGCGTAGCCCCCGATCTCCGAAGACTTGCTGATAAACGCCGCAGCCATAGTGCTAAGGAAACGTTGGGTATCAGGGCCCTACTGAATAGGAAAAAAATCTTCACCAGTTAAAACACACCATGACAGCTTGGCCCCTGGGAGCTTGACAGCTCTCGTACAGTAGTGGACTTCTGGGAGTACACGTACGTATACGAAAGTACAAAGACCCAATTTCAGCTTTAAAAGTCTCCTTCGTGTTAAAGAGCTATAAGCGCCGATAACTGATAGCGTTGCAAAAGAATAGTCCGACCTTTGAGAGAGCAGTTGGAATTTGTCAGTTTCGGTTCAATTAAACGTCTCTAGGGTAAATATTTCTAAAGCACGGAGTTGCTTCTTTTTTTGGAAAAAAACATGCATGACTCGATTATTGGCATCTCGTAACTTGGAGACACAAGCCTCAAAATGAATGGCAAGGCAATACGATATGCATCAGCCAGTGAAACATTTACAAAAAGCTTTGGTGGATCATGTCTCACCCTTGCTGTGAGTACGACACCTTCAAAGGAGATTATGGGATCCAAATATGTCCGGGAATATGATGTTTCGCTAGCGTAGACGTGACGACGTATTTGTTCTTCATTGATCAAGTTCCGCTGGCAGCATCAGCTACGAAAGATGCTACGATTTGCGCTAAAACGACGCTCAGGTCGGTAAAAAGCGCTACCACCTGCGGTAAACATATGTTTGCACCGGAAACATAGTATCACCAATAGTGGGCCACTAAATATCATGAGTGGACGACATATATCTTTAACATACAGTGGCAACACAGGTCCACAGATATTTGACGAATTTACACAAAAAGGAAGAATCTAACCTGAGCATGGATACGATGCAAAATCGATTCCTAAGTGTCACGCTTGGCATTATGTTACTTTATCCACAGGGAAGATGGATGGCTCAATTAGTCGTTGTGCCACGGATGGCACTCTAATATAGAACACTACCTGAGATAAGTTTTACTAAGTCTCACATACGTCTGAGCAACTATTTCTTTTGGCTGACTCAAATAAGCCGGAAATGCCTTATCCTAGATAGATAAACGATACAAATCGATAATCTGACTAGAGATCTCGCTTATGCCTGATAGGTAGCGCATACTGCGTTCTGGCTTAAGATTCTAGGATACTTCAGGGACTCGAAAACAATTTGCAAGAATATTCTCAGGTATAGTGTCCAAATTTTTCACCAAATTGAGAAATGAAGCACAAAGTAGAGTAGACGTTACTGCAATGAGAATAGACAAACCCGCTTAGCGTCGCTTGTGAAGCATTCGCGTATACGATTGAGTGCACATTTCTTCGACTTGATATGGACAAATGTGAATGAGTCAATTTGCTCTAACGCAGGCAGCTTTAGAAGCCGAACAGAGGTGTTTTGCTCATGCCAAAGTTAAGCGCTTAAGTATTTGATAGCGATACCAGTTGCACCGTAAGGAGTGGGATAATGATCCGCTTCATTACAAGCACAAGGTTGTTACATGATGCTTCAAACAGCGGTGAGGTGTCCTCAAAATATTGGTGGCACCACATCCACAAGCAAGGTGCAAAGTTTGTGAGGATATAAGGCAGAAATATAGATCCGCGGCTAATACATCAACTCTGTCGAAAGGACTGTTATTACCAGTCGACTGCTGGAAGTTCACAAGCGAGTCGGCTTTGACTTTGGATTGCTGGAGGACACTGGCAGCCCGCGCATCGAAATGCTCGTGCTCCCACTTCAGCAGGGCTATTGTAGCTATTACTCAGTGGAAGCGGGAGAGTATGTCGACAATACTTAACATTGACAAACTATATCAGTCATTCCCCCTGTGGGGCTAAAGCTATACGACTATTTTTTGGCACAGTATTCTCTACTTGAATACAATAATAAGGTACTGCTTTTTTTATCCTTCAGTACTAAGTATTGCCTTCATAATGAAAGTTGACAAGGCGTATGCCAGATGAAGTAACAATATTACCAATGTGCGTGACTCACAAGAATACCTTCGACAAGGTTCGAGACCATATTTTGAGCCTGGGGCTCGTACACGCTCACCTCCATATGTCACCTTGACTTGAGTAGTACACTCTCAAGAGTGTATGTCATCACGGCGCTCATGCGAGGGACCCGTAACCTGATTGCGCTCCCCACGTACTCCACACCTGCTCTTTGCAGACCTTCGATATTGTACAATCTAAAACTTTTAGTAATCGCCATGCGGTTCGAAAGGAAGATATGTAGTTACAGCACAATTGTCGTGCTTAATTTCAGATTTGCGGGCGAATTATTACTTTATGCCCGACGATTCGACTGCAATCACTCGAAAGGTATCATGGGTGCTAATAGCATCGAAGCTACGATAACAAGGATTGCTCAGCGAACGGGTTAAACTGTGCTCGTTTGGCGGCTCGAAAGAATGAAGAATTGTTGCCATCACTGCAAATTGCTCTTGTATCATGTAGCGTTGAATGCTGACAAATTTTGATAGAATCATCGGATTTAAAAAAACAATTAGCTATTCTATCTCATCTCAATTTAAAGCCACTCGAGCAAAGTTGGCGTGCAATGTTAATGACCAGATAGCTCGGCTGAAGTTTATGTGTCGAAAGTTAACGGGTTATCGTTCTGTGATCTGTAGTGATCGCCAAGAATTTCAGGATGAGCTCTGCTTAGGGCACCAACACATCTTCAAAGTAGGATCTTAAATGTTCGCAAACTTTCTTGACCGACGACTGGCTGTCGCAACTCAGATGCCGGCAGAATCTAGCGCCACCGACCTCAGCTTTTTTTGCTAATATATGCACTGAAAGTTTCACCTCTCAGATGTTTCGATGAATATCGAGCCTCAGGAACGTAGTCGTACTACTCCGCAAGCAAGTCACTTGCCTCGCACCCCTCGAGACAGAGACAATTCTTGCCCAAAATGTTTAGCTCAGTTGCTGCATTTTTTTGGTTTGATTAATTATGTTGCGCAGGTTGACCAACATAGAGTACTGGATGCTTTTCAAACGTTTGATGAAGTTCGCTAAGACTTCTTTGGCTATGAGATCTTACAGTCAGATCAAGCGGAATTTCGGCATCTGAAAAAGGCAGAATTTAATACTGCAAATACATTGGACATGTATTTTTAAATGCAGTTGGTATCAGACTCCAACGATGCTTTTAAAGCGGACGACAAGCCAATAGTTTGAGTCAAGGTCTGAAAGCTGGATTATTTTTTGAGGCTTATTCAATTAGTTGTGTAGACTTTAAAGATGCACAACGGGATGTCTGTTGGACATTGTAATCAAAAGAAAAAACTCAACTCGTATGACTTAAATCTAAGGGGAGTGAAACAGAGGGTTGCACAAGTCCAGCATGTGTCAAACTAATTGGATGGTCTACGATCTTGTGTTGTACAAGTAACATGATGTTTTAAAGCCTAGCAGAATATACTACTTCGTAGTAGCTGACCGACGAGGAGTACATAATTCGAAGGTACATATGAACCTAGTTATTTCACATTTCGAAGCTCAAAAGATCTTAAAATTACATTAATAAACAATTAATAACTCTTGGAGTCACGCAGACAGAGATCTTCGACTCAGAAAACTACAGTATTGAACGAAGGCCATTGACCCTAATACACGCCACCACTGAGTAGAAAAGCTACTTCGATGGCACCACTGTACCCATCGCTAAGCCAATAAAAAGTTATCGATATGGACAGTACACCGCTGACTCTTCATAAGTCGCAGAATTAGTGAGGCCTTCAACCTACACTGCACTCCCGACTGCCGGGGCTCTCCGATAAAATATGGACTACTGAGGGCTTTGCCGTGTTTGCAAGTTGGCAGGATCGCTAACACCCATCAAATACTGTGAGTTTACCTTGGCGGGAGGTTGGACGGTATGTTGTGTAGCATTGAACATTTCTGATTAGAAAAATAAACACTTCTTACAACATTAGTGTCATGCGTAAGTACGCTAATTTAAATTAATTTTAAAGCTTACAATGGCGAGTAGATCGTTGAAAAGCAAATATTTTACCAAGTCAAGATTAGCTCCAGATCGATTTTTCTAGTGAATGTTGTCTGTGCAAGCTCAGATCACTCCAAACCACCATTGTACGCCTTCCTGCGTACTTAAATAAGAGACGAAGTGCGTCGTATACAGATTCTGTGTGAGCCAAAAAATCATTTTTTGTGTTCGTCTTTTTATTCAGAAGCATGTACGTGGTGTAAGATGTCTGTTAAAGCGTTAACTGCCCCTACAACGACGGCTTTCTGTGAACTCCATGCACGATTTGTCGATTGATAATAAGTAACTTAAAGCACGGTGCCTGTGTAAATGTTTATGATTTTAATTGGACGTTTTTTTTTTAAGTGTTTATCGTTTGTTTAAAAACTTTTAGGATTTCAGAGGATGCCATAAATAGCATCCTCCGAATCTCAATAGAAGTAATCTCCACATTTAACGTTTGTATTGTATTGTACTACGTTATCGCGTTGCCAAGTTATGCACGTGCTAGGCTCTATGGCTAGTCCACGGCATAGAGTGGTGTCCGCATATGTCGGGTCTCGTTCGGCGGGCAGTGCAGCCAGCCCCGAGGCCGTGAGGGTCTTCCATTATTTTGTGTAGTTCTGACTTGGTAAGAGCCCAGGTGGCGCCCTAGTGCTGGAGACCGTCGCGTCGAGGGTGAGACTCGTTAGAGACCTGCAGATGCCCGAGAGCACCTGCCCGAAGCGCGCGAGCATTTAGCCCCCGCGCTTGGAAGGAGGGCGTCACCCCAACCTTTTCCAAAAAAATTAACGTTTATGTTTGAACGTTTAGCTACTGTCAATATTAACAAAACAAAAATTGTCTATGGGTTATATAGGTTTGCATTATTATTGTCAGTTTATTACTTAATGCCTCAATATATAAACATCTGAATAAAACGAAAAATTCGGCGAGCTGCGAGCGTAAATCGAAGCAATCAGGCGCAAAGAGTTTAGAAGCAGTTTCTTGAGCTGGAAGGATCAAGCCAAAGCTCAACTCTACTTATCAGATTTTATGTGTGTTTGTTTCCATCAAACTAATTGGTCATTAAAATATGCGTCCTAAGTGGACGTTACCTATTTGTTTTTTCATTAAATGAATCACTTTCACTATAGAATATCTGACGTCTACGGTTCTTTTGCTTGGAATAGATCTTTCTCACGCATATCATTCTTTTTTAAAAGAATACATTATCAAATATAAATTTTAAATACTTCATGTGACAAAACCACACAACTGTTTTGAAACATCAAGACGTAGTAATGGCCAAAAATCAGCCCCTTCGAATTTAATAATACACTGAAAAATATTCGAAAAATCTTTTTTGTTTTTAGGAGAGTTTGAAATGAGGAGTGGCACATAAGCTCACCAAGCAATATACGTAGGATATAGCATTCGCTGCACACCGATGAAAGCACGACTAGCATCAAGCCAAGGTAGAGCGACCGAAATCTAAATCTGTGTGAGCTGACCATTGAGCGATGCTTGTAAGACGTAGCACTCGATGTTTACCACAATCAGCATGAATTAAGGCACAATGGACGAGACCCTATTGCTGCATGTCCTGATCACTGAGGTGTGGTTAACAAAGAAGTTATCTCAATATTCCGTAAAGGGCGTTATCGGCTTTCAGCCAAAGCATTAAGAGCGAGACCCTTTCAATGCATGATACATCGCACGTAATCAAATTGGGAAGAGAATGGCACTCACTACGTAAACGATATATGTTTGGCTGGAAGCCAAGCCATTGAGTGCACGCCCTGACGATGCCCGTGAGGTCGCACGTTACCCACTGAGCAATAATCGTCGCGGACAGTACTTGCTAGATGGCGTGACATGGTCGGTGAGAAGTCGAGATATCTGGGAGGTGCCTTCTTTGTACGCAGGTAGTGGTACGCAACATACTCGTAGCCAGTGCTCGCCGTGTGTGTCAGACATAATTAAGTCGATCGAAGGTTAAGGCACGTGGGGCGCTGCTTTGTGATGTGCGTGAAATGGCTGATGTTTTTCTAATTCGGGACCATTTCGTGGGGTTCTTTGTCGTACGTGAATGGAGATCCGGTACGTCGACGTACAATCGTGTCAACATCGATCCGACACAAAAATGTCTTACCACCACCGTCAGCCAAACAAAGGGATGACGAAGACGCGTGGCACTTATTGAACAGCTATCTCGTAATGAACGGGAATCTTTGAAGTAGGCATGTTGGGGGACGACAGTGACCGGCTTTAAATGAGATAGCGGCGCAAGATCAGCATAGAACAAACTCTGTCAATGGATGCCCTCTATGGATAAATTGAAACGTTCATGGCAATGTTTGGAGAGTCTTGAAAAGTTGACAGCAATCTTTACTTATTTTAATGAAACATTACTTTCTGTCACCAATAGTTGAAGTAGTTTGAAAAAAAGCAGTCAATGCACAAATTCGACCGAATCCATTGGTATCCGTCAGCAAGTTTTCTTGATTACCGAGGACAAAAAAGGCGTGACCTCGACGAAAGGAATAGTGTGACGCCAGACCTCTTGTGTGAAACAAAACAAAATTTGTCTGAAAGAGGAAGTCGTCGCATACTTCACCGTCGTATGCCTTTCTGTGCTAGAAAGCCATACAAAAAACAGCACGACCTCTACTTGTACAATAAACTTTATGCGTCCACCATCTTGGCACAGTTGCTGATTCCGAAAAAAGCTGTGATACAAAACAACATGGCAGATTGATTAATGTATTATTTAGTTGGCTTATCCGACATATATTGTCAGCCTCTCAATCTCTTGAGCTAAGGCCTGTTTAGCTACTACCATATTATACATTATGGTAGTAGCTCAATATGCCTTCAGATCTTTTAAACGCACCTGCAACAATATTTTGTCTGGTAACGCAATTGCTTAGACCTCACAGGGCGAATACTATTATGGTCAGTTCAGTCCATAGCCGAGCAGGGCACGGGATTAGAAGCGTGAAGAAACCATTGTTCACCTGCAATAGGTGACAAAGCTAATGAGTTTGAAAAAGCTCTACGCCATTGCAGATGCGTACATCCCATTGGTTAAGGGCGCAAATTGCACCGAAGTATTGAGGCGCTTACCAAATTTATTCGGAGGATTAAAAGGCGGGTTCGAGATGCCTTAAACGGAGAAGCATTTGACAAAAATCTCTTACCGGCGCCTATCCTGGCTTTGCCGATTTCAAAACGATAAATAAGTGTCGTCTACGACGCAACATATGTTGTCATTAAAATTGTACCATCGCAAATAGACATTGAAAAGCGATATCGGGTAAATGCCTAAAAACTCGGCAGCTCCAGACTACAGAGAAGAGCTAGTCTGCTTACAATAGAAACAATGCGAACAGTTGAGTGTGCTCTTGTCAGCTTCAGATTTTTTCTGCGCCGCTCGAGATCTTTACAAAACTTAGCTACCGTACCAAGCTAGAAGCAGGCCTAACCTTCAATACACAAGACTTGCTTTTTGAAAAGAATTCGACACGCGAGCAAGGGTCGGTAATGCGAACTATACTGATCATGTATGCACAACAGAGGTGTTAACATGACCCTTTATGGCCCGGATGACAATTATAGCCGTGCCAATTCAGGGCACGTGCACTTTTGGTCGCGGCATCTCCAAGATCCAAGATCGAGTCATACCTTTTCATGTCAAGGCCAAAAAAAAACTGCATGTTTTAGAAATCCTCAAAATTTTCTGCCAGATCTATTTCAACTTGAGGAACGTCTATAGCCGCCACATGATCTTGGTCCCTAGGAGAAATCTGAATTAATTACGCCCGAGACAAACATGGAGGTAAAGAAAGATATGATATCTTTAAGCAGGTATACGCGACGACATTTTTGAAGCCTTCCTAAACGGGCTCCGCCAGCAGCATCGGCTGAATGATGGAACTACGCACGGTGATACACTTGCTCACAATGATTGGTCCGATACTCTTTCTTCTTTTTGCAGTATAAAATTGAGTTGAAGAAGGAAAAAGATTAGCAAAGTGCTTTGGCTAATGCATAATTGCGTCTGCTGGACTCCTCACAATGACGACCTCGTCTATAATAAAGCTAATTTATGCTTTGTATTTATCAGATGACATGTATACAGCTCTGCTGTATGCTTCTGAGAGCGTCAAGCTAAAAGACTTGAACAAAAAGTGTCGTTTGAATTAAGCGCAAGGCAACATCGGCTTTCGGTGGATACCGGACCTATCATATCATGGTGACCCAACACGTGGTGAATATGTAAAAGAGTGTATCGCTTTTTAGGCGCACAATACATTGCTTGGTAGCCATGTCGGTCGAGAAAAAACGATAAGCACTCACAAAATGTGAACAAATGAGTTTTCACATATGTGCTTACGTGTAGACTGTGCTAAAAGTAGAATCCTTGCCAAATACAACTGCACCATTGGCTTGTTTGTCTAGCCTGTCAAAAGACTTGGCAGACAGCGTATGTATCGCGATTAATTGAGCAAAGTGGTCTAAACGGGGTCGCTCGGACACGGTCAATGGTTTTAAAGTATCAGAGCTGTTCCTCAATCGTGTCTTTAAAAAAATTATAATTTCAAATCTAGATAGGTTGGACCAACACCCCCCACTTCCGTATCTCTCCTTGAAGGTTGATTCCAAGGGGCTTATCATCAGAGTCGAAATATCCACAGTAAGCTATGTGATTTTCCACAGACCCGACGGTCAGACTGAATCTCAATGTTTAGCTTGTTTTTTATACTTTTGCCTAGAATTTTTTTCTTTCCTGGTGTAAGTTGTACGCATCTAAAGACAGCGTGAGCACACTGTGTTGGTAAATGACGACTGGGTTGCTCAATAAGCACAATCGTAACGCCACGTCATGAGAAATAAAGATTTATAATCCCGAGATTTTGTGGTCACGGCTCATAGCTTAACTCGAGTGAAGCAAACCAAATTTTTCATGGTACTCTGTATGCGTCACCTACAGCCAGTATGGAGATAGGCACTGTCACCACTTAGTTCAGTTAAAGTTTTTCATGGGATCGGCTAACATCTTTCCCTATCCGAAATCGAGCGACCTAAACCAAATTTTTTGCGTCTTGAAATTTCACCACCTCGGACAAAACACACTACGTCCGTGAGACTAAATGCAATTGTTTAACTGATTGGGTCGAAGATGACTTCCCTTTGATGTGTTTCGACTTTAAAATAACGACGCAAAAAACGTAAGTGCAGATATAGAGTCATTCATTTTTCGCGACTAAAAAACCGTGGCCCACATACAAATTGCATTCAACTTCTATTTCCTGATCGCAACAGCTTTCGGTCGGTCGGTCGTGTTAGAGTCAAATTGATGGCCCCCACGGGAATTTGAAGTAGAAAAACAGCAACTCTCCTTAAAAAAGCTGCTGACACCCAAAAGAGCACTTTTCTTTTATCACGTATTTTACGTTGTAAAGCCGCTGATATTGACGGCCATGTAGTACGGCAGAAGGTTGCTTTCGTTCTGACCTTACGACTTCTACATGAGGAGTAGCAGTTCTGTGCGACCGAGTGTACGCTCTTGACTCTCGTTATCTGACCGCCACTTACTCAAACGTCCTTAGACCTTTGAGGAAGAGATGGATTACCTTAGCAATATGGTTGACGAGCTTCCACAGTCAGATCGATCGCCTCGTGGCTCACTATAAGGTCTCCGAACCATATCGGGAAGTTGCTTGCCTTGGTTTTGAAAGGGCTTCGAAAAGGACTAACCGCGCAAAGTGCACAGCTCCATGGGTACACGGTCCTACAGCTTCATCTAATACAAATGGATTTTATACGCCGCTGATTGGCAACCCAAACCTCACGTGAAAGCACAACCTAGTGCGAGGCGAGGCTTCGATAAGACGCTAAAAAGCCTCACCTTGAATATAAGGCTTGAAGTCCAGAGAATTGTTGTCACAATAGCGCGTCAAAATTGTCTTGGGAAGGCCGATGGCACACCGAACCGAGTCTTTCAAAGCCATAAGAAGTCCGATAAAACATTGTTTGAGTTTGCTCCAAAATACCGAATTTCCCTTTCAAAAACTAGATCTTGTATCCAACTATGACTTAAACCCTCTTATACACAGACCGAAATGTTTTACTTCCACCTTAATCGATATATTTCTTTTGTTTATCTCGTGTGAATGCAATCGTATCCCTTACCCTGGTGATCATATTTAATTGAATTTTTTCGACTTCTTTAATTTTTTTGTAAGAAAACTTGTCTCACATAACAAACCTAAGCGAAGAAAGATGCGCTTGTCAGATTCCAGACTTGCTTATAGGGACCACCTTACAATTTGCCGTGCGCGAAAGCGCATCGATAAGCACATTGGATTTAATAGACTTGTATCTCAACGCGAGTGTCATATTTTATAGTCAATCTTTGATATGCATGATCTGTACGGACCACAAAAGACTTAGAGGATACAAGAAGCACTCAGAGCTTCATCAGAGCGTACTTCATGGTCAGTAACCCTTTGTCACGAACTAGATCGTTCCGCTAAGCAGCTGTTCTAAAGTAGGATAGCTCACTTGCATTCATTCTCACAAAAAAAAGTACACAGCCAAAAGCAATTGAAATGTATCGCAAACGGCGCCTAACAGCTTGTATTGTCCGTCAATACCAAAACTCAAGTTGCTGAATAAATTCTTTGATGATTTAAACAACATTTCGTTGATAACTCCACAATCACTTAATGTTCTTGTTTGTTCGATCGGACAAGGTTTTTACGAGGTCCGCATAGCACTGTACTTGTGCAATTATTTGCCTAGTCTCACCCACTTCCTTAGACCCTTTGAAACGTGACTTAGGCCAAAATAAGACAATGTTTACTGTTTCTGGGTCTGCCGAACTCTTATTGCGGATTACAAAGCAGCCGAGGGCTTTAGTTTTCTACATCACAAAGACATCTTGCAATCTGAACATATAAGGTTTGGTCGTCATGATCTCGAAAACTTGTCTAAAGTGAATTGAACGAGTGTTCAGAGCCGATTGCTCTCCTTTCGGCTGGGTGTGGGTTAATATGCCATACGAGTATGTAAGTGAAGCCTTTAATGGCTAAAATCAGTTGCGTGACCGGCGACTAAGGTCTACGAAACCTCAAAAGCTTTTGCGACATCATTTTAACTTTTGTACTATATATTAATAAAACCCAATTCACTATATAGCTTGCTTTCAAACATGCTGCTAAAAGCTTTTCTTTTCTCGAAATCGAATTTTCGCGAAAATACTCTGCTTTTAGTATACACAAACCAGTCGCTAATTTTGTTCGCTTCTAACAACAAAAAGCCGGTGGCGATTGCTAAGATTTTAAGTCCCGCATCCTTTTGATCTTTGCTTTTTCGGCAAATAAGGAGTAATGAGCTCACACTGCTCTCGCGGCAGTGGCCGATGCCTCTTAACATAATTTTGTGCCTGGCACGAGGTCAAATTTGTATCTTGGTCTATTATTTAGCGGGAACCCTAATAGTATGTTAAACAAGTTTTTTTTAAAGATAACGAAAACACTGAATCCTTGTAATTATACAGACGTATGAGTCAAAGCAGCACTTGGTTCCAACAAGGCTAATGTAAGATTACTTCGTCCGAAGCGGGGGGGGTTCTCCCAAGTGAGGTGTCTATATCTAGAAACACAACCTGTGAATTGTTTTTGGTATTCAGACAAGAACTCAGTAGCTTTCATCCTGCAATTTCAGTTTCTCCGACACGGCTTCATTCGGAGCGCTCCGGCTGCAGCAGATTGCCGGTAATTTTTGTGGATTACTTATCTTTGTCAACTACGGGGTCGCTCCCGACACTGATTGTAACTCCTCCTTTCTCAAGCTGAGCCTCAATACGTGCAGCTGATGGTGCATTCATACCTACCTGCGGAAGTAGGTTACCCACGGTGTCTTGTGGACATCGTGTTTGCGGGTATTTATTTCTCGCAGCTGATGCTATAGATTTCCTCATTCAGAGGATTATCTCTTTATCGTCCTCTGCAGCCATATTGCTACAAAAAATGACTGCTAAAGAAGACTTGAAGCGTCGTCACAGTTACCTTGTATGCCTCCCTTATCTAATCTGGACGTATGTTTTTCGACGCTTTGATTCTTAGGAACTTTACACTGGGGAAATGACCGACAAAAGTGAGAACTGGTGGCTGGCACATATGGTCTTGCCATGTCGATTGAATTAAAGTTCGGTCTTCTCTAGCCACGGCATGCTTATGATTATGTCATACTTGTTGAAAAAAAAAAGGATTCCGTCGAAATTATGAAGTTTCACAATCAGGTCTATTTCGACCATTAAGACTTAAGCTTCGTTTTTTCAACGTGCTGAGCTGAAACTGACCTATTTTTGCGGTTTTTGCTCAGAATTTTACCAGCGTGACTTAAGTTATGGAAATGCTGCGCGCAACGCTTTAAAGACTATTAAGACTCGCATCACTTGAATTGTTTGGACATTGAGCAGTCGACTACTACATATTTTTCTTCGAGAACTGTCAAGCGCTTACGACTACGATGCTCAAGCATTTACTTCATATACACATACGTCATAAGAATTAAATTGTTTCTTAGTAGAGCGCTGGCGACACGTTTTTTCTTACTTCTAGGGGCAGGTTTCTTCTGATTTCTCGGGCAAGACAAATATCTACATCGCCAGTCCCCTTTGAGACAGGCACAGAATATGAGTCCCAATTCATCGTGGTTAAAGAATTAGATGTTGGCTTGCTTTTTCAATTAGGAACAAATTCACCCTCGAATATTTCCAACCCGACAAAAAAGTGCCCATCCTTGGGAAGTTTCCGGACGAGCGAGTCTATCTATGGCTGCACTCCTTTTCAAAAGTGATGTAAATATCGTCTTGCATGGGTGCGGTTTGCACTCTATATTAGTAATTGCTAGGCGAATCTCCGAATTATCACGATCGAGCACAATCGGTCAAAAGGCATCAAGAGATTTGCCACGTCAATGAACAAACTTACGTTACCTTGACTTGCTGAAGATTGGCTTCAGTAGTGGAAGTCGTCAATTTTCTCGGATCATGAACATATCCATGAAACTCGTGCATTTCTCTTATGTAGATAAAGAAGAGTTAGTTGGCAGACTTTTAAATTTGCCGCAAAAAATGTTGCTCTCCTTTTTTTAAGGCACCAACCACATCAGTGGAGTGGCTTCACGGGTGAGCACTTAGCACCAAGTTTGGTCTCTTAGGCTGAAAGGGTGCAAATATCACGTGCATCTGGTTGTCTGTGATCGATGCACGATCTCCACCTTCTTCATTAAAAATAGGAAGTTCGCTTTCCCATCGGGGCTGACAATTTTTAGCTAACCAAACTCCATATACATAAGGCTGGCTACCTGAGCCTATGCTGCCTGAGTCTTCGATTATGGACTATGTTCGAAAAGCTCAGGCACCGATCGCGTTCTAGATGTTTGGCAGCAGGAATGCATGCAGTCACTTCTTTATACCCATAGAGCCATCAAGCCTTCCGAGCAGTAGAAATTGCGCTTTAGCGTGTGCAAAATGTTAGATGTACTCATCTTGGAGCCTCGTCGAGGGTTCGGATAGACACTTATTCACGTGGGCGGGGATTTCAGTTTTACCATGTGTGACAGAGTCACACATTGCCTATCCAGAGGATGCGAATAGAAAGAACACAATACTTTGATGCAATTTTTTGCTATCCTCGGTACAAAGAGATTAATGTGTGCATAAGGTTGCAATTTGAGACATCATTCTCAGTTTTGTATTGAGGATACTTTTCCTGTATTACATGGAATGATGTACATACACTAGGTTTGAGTCAATATTTAGACAACGATTACATACATTTTGATGTAACTACCTGTCGTGCACTAGTTGCCTTCGTTATTTTAATCATCCTATCAGCAAGACACCATTTTTTCTTACATAAAACTTGTCTGAATGAGAAAATCAACTTCAGCTATGACAAATCAAATTGGCAAATCCTGCAAAGTTGGCGCTTAGTTGTAGTTTGCGCGTCAAAGCACGGGAGCCGGAATTATGCGTACTCTGTCATGAAACACTTGCAGCGTATTTGACACGGTGACTGAGACATTGAGTTTTAGCTACTGCTATCCGCATTCTTTGCCATCAGTACTAAAAACGTTACTTTTTCAGCGTGGTAAGTAGACCTGAAAGCACTTATGCCAATTGATTTAGCTCGGTTGCAATGATTTGGGCACCAATACAACCATTATAATCAGCTACTTATAAATACAAGATTTATGGTAAACACTCTCTGCTTTCACCATGACCCAGCTCTCGGCTCAATAAACTTTGATAATCTCTTACGATGATTTGTGCGCATTAAACATCTCTTCAAACACATTTGTTCCAATTCTGGTCTTACATTCCAGCTATGGGACTATGTGGATGAGTGAGCTCTTTATATTGCTGCAAGTTTTCCATCATGATGGCGTCCATCTTTGCCATCATTACGGTGCTTGAGTCTGGAAATGTACATTGCTAATTGTTCGTGCCAAATTTGAAACAATCAAGAATGAGCTGGCACACGTTTGTTAGCGGTTGATTACGACATGATTCTTCTTGTTTTTTGTAATATCGATTTGCGGTACTTAATAAGTAAGATCGCAGAATACTAAGCCTCACATCTTCACATCGCTAGAAACCACAGCCTTAACGAGTGGGATGCACTATCCTCTCGCAGCGCTGTCTCTAAATTGTAAATATTAACTCACAGCTTCTTTTTGCCGAACAGCCCGCGCGCCAGCTACTTTTGGTTAGCATTACAGTATCGTGTATGTGCACCA
This sequence comes from Plasmopara viticola, assembly GCA_001695595.3. Taxonomy (NCBI): domain Eukaryota; phylum Oomycota; class Peronosporomycetes; order Peronosporales; family Peronosporaceae; genus Plasmopara; species Plasmopara viticola. Next base: position 43,101 of record MBPM02000205.1, on the reverse strand, counting down.
CATCAGCCATTCAGCAGTTTTGCTTTGCACGAAAGCTTTCAAAAGCTTTTTGGACCCGAAACGACTATACGTATTGTGCGCGTTAAAATCGAGCAATCGAAACCCATGCGCTAAAACTTAGCTATCTCTAGCACGTGACGCCGGTAGCTAAATTGACCCGTTTTGGGATCGGGTTCCGTACCCCTCATTAGACTTTGGTGCTTTTTCGGTCAGTGGGGCGTCCAGTTCACTCAACTTTTACACGCCCAATCGGGTGTGTATTGCTAGGGCAGTAACACTTTTGAAAGCGATTGCTCGTCCGATTTAATGACCTATCTTAGGCTGCCTCACATCGTATCGAATTGATTTCGAACCAGGCATTTTCTGGTCTTGGATCGAGCGAGAGCCACATTGTGAAGAACAGCCATGAGGTTGGCCACCAGTTTTCGTGGAGACATCAAGAGCGTAGTCTGCGATGGCGTCACAAGTTATTCTGTTGCCACGGCTCAGCCTAGACGCAAAGATACTAAAGCTTTCTAGAGGTGACATAGAAAGGTTAATAGCACGCTGGCGCTCTTTACCATTACTCAGCTTCCTTTCAGTTTGAAAGAAATTCCTAAAGTTTCTTCAATATTTCTGCGAGACCTGCATGATAATCGTCATTTTGAAGACATGACGACCTGGACTTATCCGCCGGTATCGGTGCGGATTTCGCAGGAGTCCGTGTCGATGCCGACCCTTCTCCATCGGCTGTGCGAAATTGATTTATACCGCTCTTATTTAGAGCTGTACACTTCAGCCAAGTTGGCGGAGTTTAAGATTTATGAATCGTCAAGATTTAGGAGAATCAATGAAGACTTTGCGCTCATATGAAATTACACATATAAATAATCGACAAATTCTGATTTGTTAGGTTAGCTTGCAGTATCAATTGTCTTACAAATTAAGCTGCTTCTTTCTATTGTCCTACGCACGAAACTTCGGCAAAAGACCACCTTGGCATCAACCATTTAAGTATTTATATTCTACGAATTAAATGCAATTGCTTCAAGTAGGTGTGCCACTCTTATAAATTGGTACCAAGTGTTCTAATAATTAATACTTAATTGTCCTATAATCTCCACCACAATCTTACTTCACACAAATCAATATATTATCGCCTAGAGTTGCTTTCAAACACTACCTGTTCGCTACAACCTCTTCTTGATTTTATTGTGTGACAGATGAAAAAGATTGAGTATAAGCGTGAACAAAAGTGAACTTGAGACCGCCTTCACACCGTTGCCAACCAGCATTTAAGGCGCCACTTAAAGCACCCATCGACTTTGTCTGGTTATATATTACCTGAAGTAGTTATACCTTTCAAGCAGCTTTGAAGTTCGCTTATTTCTGGCTGGCTCCGCTTAGAGTAGCGGCTTTGAAAGCGAGCGCTTGTGGCTTACCGTTGCGCCGCAGCACAGCGCAAGCATTATTTGCGCCTTTTCTGGGAGAGCTAATCATTGAAGCACAAAGAATCGTAATAAAAGCCATATTATTAACGCCTCTATATAGGTATTGTGTCGCCACTTCCTCCAAATCTACTCGCTGCAGAGTTTCCAGCGAATACGACGTAGATTGTGTCAATTTCGCAGCAATGACTGCTCAGATCGGAGCTGCGAAAATGAGCGCGCTTGCTTATACAATAAGATAAAAGCATTCGGCCAGGAAAAATAGCTGCTTGACTTTGCATGCCATGACTAACTCCATAACACACGACCGTTGGAAGAAGTTTAAAGCGACGCCAGATGATTCTGTGGAAATTATTTTTTGGCCACAAGTTAATTGACTTGGTATTTAATAACAGACTGTTTACACGCCTAACTGGGTACGATGCAGTAGAAAGCTCGCTATGCGCTCCGAGAGACGCACTCACTTCCTAATTCGCGTTGCTTTAACGACATGTAAATTTGTAGCCATGCAATATTGCAGAGTGAGCTTCATGGATATCGCAGCCGCTGGTCGAACTGCCATTTACTCGTCGGCCTTCATATATTGTGAAACTATAGAACATTTGATTTAAAATTCGCTTAGTTGATAGTATCAACTTGATACAAGAAGCTGATCTTGTAATCTATGAGGCATTTTAGTGGATGCTATATGGACAGTTTTTAGCACTGGCCTACCCCTTCTACTGATTTCTCTCCATATTTAGCAAGCTGACGATCACAATAAGCTTTTTTTCTTCTAAAAGTGTTTTTTTTTCTTTCTCAAATCTAAACGCTCTTTGATTGGTTTAATCAAGCAGAAGTCGCTATGTGCCGCTCAATACAAACCGCCATAGAAATGATCTTGTACCGCGAACGTCTTTCCCGCAATGCGCTCAATGCGCCATAAAAGAGGCCTCAATAGACAAACCATGCGCTGTGCCACAATCACTTGAGACTCACAGAGCTCAATCCATACGAGCGGTCGCTCTTTTGATCACTCACCTCGTCACAATTCGTGCCATTACCACACTGAATCAGCAAGCGAGATGGCGGCAGTGCTTACTTCTGTGCCAGTAGACCGCAGCGATCTGACCTTGCAGACGACAAGTGAGTCGCACGCTAGCATCGCCACAAAGAAGCGTCCATTGTCTCCTACGCGGAAAGTGGAAGAGGTCTCTGGTGTCTTGACCGACAATCTCACGACTCCCAGGTCGACTGTTGCCTTGAGCAGCTCTGCAAGTCCCAAGAGCGAGTCTGCAGCCGCTATCGATCCGCATCGGCTCAAGCTGCTCAAAGTGATTGGCCGTGGCACGTTCGCGCGTCAGGTTGCGCTGGCCCGTCACACTGAAACTCAAGACGTATATGTCGTGAAGACTCTTGATAAGAGCAAGCTGCTACAACGCAAGCAGGTTGCACACACGCTTACTGAAAAAAAAGTGCTTGAAAAAATGAATGGTCATCCTTTTATCGTCAAGCTTCACTCGGCTTTCCAGACGGACCGCGATCTCAACTTTGTGCTTGAGTATTGCCAAGGAGGTGAACTCTTTTTCCACTTGCAGCAGCAATATTCGCAAAAGTTTGACGAGAATACAACACGATTTTACTCTGCGGAAGTGCTCGCGGCTCTAAGTGAGCTGCACGCAAATGGTATCGTATATCGTGATTTGAAACCTGAAAATGTGCTGCTGGATGCCCATGGACACGTGAAGCTGGCCGACTTTGGGTTTGCTAAACAAGATATGGGTTCTGGACAGCGTACATACTCTTTTTGTGGCTCACCGGAGTACTTGTCACCCGAGATGGTCAACAAGACCGGACACGGCATGGAGACAGACATGTGGTCCTTTGGCTGCTTCATTTATGAACTATTGACAGGTTCTCCACCATTTCAGTGTAAAGACATGAATCGACTTTTTCAATTGATCCAGCAAGGCCGTGTGTGGTATCCACCGTACCTCTCGGGCCATGCAACGTCCCTGCTGAAGAGTTTGTTGTGTGTCAATCCTGACAGTCGTCTCACGGTCTTGCAGGCTATGAAGCATCCGTTCTTTACGCTGTCGATGAACTGGGAGGAATTGCTTCGACGTCAAATCACGCCACCGATCGTACCCTCATGTCATGGCTGCGAATGCACTGACAATTTTGATGACGATTTCACGAACGCGCCAGTGGTTTCGCTCAAACTTCGATCGAGCGATCTCGTCAAACGTGTTCGACGCGATGACTGTTTTTGTCTAAGCGCTCGAGCTGACGATTTTCAAGACTTTTAGACGCTGCGCAGAAGATATCTTGGTTTCAATCTTTGTTTCAAAAGCTTTGTGGAATTAAGGCTTGTTTCTTGTAGCTAAAACGGGGTGAGTCCTTTATCGGCTTGTCGCACGTAAATAAATATGTTAAACTGTACCTTCGCAGTTATAATTTATATAGCACTTTTTTATTTTTGAGCAAGTAATGTGAGAGGTAGTAGCAAACATTGCAACCCCGCATTATTGTTACTAAAAGACCTGACGTGATGAGGCCATCGGAGTGATTGTCTAAGCACCCAGCTGAAAGATTGACGCTTCCCAAAAGAAATATTTTTTACGATAAATATGAAATTTGTCTGCACGTTTTAAACGAAATCAAGTAGTTGGTGTTTGGAGTATGAGCAGATTCGGTACTCTTACTTGTGCACCTCCAGAGACATTCTGACGATCTTTAAGCCGTAAGCTACTATAGTGGTGAAGCTGACTGGCAAGTATTGATTATATGCAGCACCTCACGTTATTAGTAAGTCTTAATTCCCGAATAATAATAAGAGGGTTAAGTATATGCACTACACTTTTAATTCTTGAATTTGAACAGAGAGCGATCCGTGACTCGTTATCATCTAAAGCAAGGATAGAGCTAAGAGCGCTTTTTAAACAAAAAGCCGATAGCCCTCGTGATAAATCTGCTTTGAGTATGTTAGGCTGATCCTTTGAGGATGAAGCAGCGCGCTCAGAATATAAAAGATAGACTGAAAAACTTCAAATTCATGCATGGCTGTGAGAGGGTACAATATTTATGTCGAAAAAGGATTTGGCGCGATCAATGTGCGTCTGAAAGTAGCTTTGGTTTTGATAATGAAGTCTTTTTAGCTTGGATTACTGAGTCGTCAGTGCCGATGACGCCGACGGCTTTTACACTCTACATGACAAGCTCGGAAAAGGTTGGGGTGACGCCCTCCTTCCAAGCGCGGGGGCTAAATGCTCGCGCGCTCCGGGCAGGTGCTCTCGGGCATCTGCAGGTCTCTAACGAGTCTCACCCTCGACGCGACGGTCTCCAGCACCAGGGCGCCACCTGGGCTCTTACCAAGTCGGAGCTAAACAAAATAATGGAAGACCCTCACGACCTCGGTGCTGGCTGCACTGCACGCCGAACGAGACCCGACGTATGTGGACACCACTCTATGCCGTGGACTAGCCAGACTGAGCCTAGCACGTGCATAACTTGGCAACGCGATAACGTAATACAATACAATACAATACAATGACATAACAAAACCGTGTCTGATAATGTCAAACAAGCACTTTTGGTGTAATGGCTCGAATTCATCACTTTCGATACTGAGGTTGGGGCTTGATTCTCCAATGGTATAGGACACAAATTTATCATGACGTTTGCATCACTTTTTGGATGCCATAAAGTTCCGCTTACGCAATACTATGTCTCAATTGTCTGGTATGGCGCCTAAACCGAAGCCACTCATATTGAGCATAAGCCTTGTAAAGATAAAAACATTAAGATTACCTTTATGCATATCGGAGCGGTTGAGGCGGTCATGATGTTTGCCTTGATGCGAACGGAGCAACAGAGAACGACTCCAGTCGTCTTAGAGCTAAATGTATGAGCACACAAGTGTGTAGTATTTGGGATAAGCTGAAGTGTCAAGTTACGTAATATATTCGCGCCACTCAGTGATGCGTACCTCGAAATTTTTCAACGCTTCAAAAAAAAAGCTTGTAGCCTTTGGCCAAGCGACAATTTTTTTTCGCTGAGATGGCTTGTAACTTCCTCTCAGACGAGATTATAAATACTGATTGTAAGGGCTGTCGGAAGTTAGGCGAGGCCTAGATGGAGGCAATCCGTGAGCACTTGGCCTCATCTTATTGGGCCGTAGCTGTGGTAGTAAATGCCCAGCTCCACATTCATGCAGCACGAATAAAGAGATATCCGCACATAAAGGCGCTTCGGACCTCGTATGTCTCGGCTATGCTGATGATAAAAAAGAAGAACTTCGAGCTGTTGAGCAACATATGAACATTCATCAAATCAGCATCGGTGATGTCATTAATCGTTTGCGCAGAACTACCCTTAACTCAAATTAAAAAAGGCTCACAGCTAACGAATTGTCCGGTAATTTACAAAGAAACGCCAGCACTCACTATACGCGAGGCAATTTACTAAGGTTGAGCTGGGTCTTAGCAAGTCTCGAGCTAGATGTCGACAAGGCGCAGCACCGAAAAGCTTGATCTTCATTGCTTGTGAGTTTGGCTTGCTGATTGTTAAGTAAATTCTAGATAAGCCATGGACTACTAGCGTCAAGCATGATGGATCGACGTTCAGCTGTCAAAGGATTTTAACCTTTTTTGATGACTTAACGAGCATAGGTTGCGACAATGTCATTGTCTACTAAACGACAGAAACAAGACTTACTAGATTCATGATCACGATACTTTAGTGCAAAGTTTTTCAACCTCAATAGCTCCAACGCTTTTTGATGTTGGACCTGGGCGTGAGATGCAACACTATCTGAGGTATTTTATGGATGTAACGCCACAAACACCGAGTTGGCTGTGATTCAAAGAATTCAAGTGCGAAGCATTTTTATACCCAGTGGAGCTTTAATTTCGGCCCATCTCTTCTAGAAAAAAGAAGCGCTGATGATGATCACGATAATGTCGACATAAATACGACTTAGAGCTCTTATCAAATCTTCGATCCTTTCCAGGAGAAGTCGGTGATGCATGACATTAACAAAGCAGCACAGATTGTCTGTCTTTGACAACTAGAAACCAAATTTGAAGTATCGATAAAAGACGATAACGCCCGGTTATATATCCGTATAAGATAAAGCGAATTTGGTCGAAGGCGCAAAATGGAACCATATTATTCTGGCGATTGGATGGCCTGAAGTGGAGAGAGACATTCATGTCAGCGCTCGATGCTATCAGTATAAGTAATGGCATCTAACGCGAACTACATAATGCAGGAATTGATCCGTGTATGGTCTCACAAGGCATGCGTTCGGTGTCATCACCTGATCGATGTGTACTTCAACGCATTGCTTGGGTCATATAGTAAAATACTGCATAACACAGGATTGGTGTTTACGGTGGTCGCGTTGACGGATTTTGTTGTACAGAACATGAGGCAAAATCATTCTCCGCATTTCGCGGCGACGTATTGCGTCTCTGTGTCAAGAAATCAAATGGCAAGCGACTAACCGTACACGACTATAATAAGCTAGACAAGCCCACCGGGTGCCAATTCTAAGTAAGAATGTGCTAAAAGGCAATATAGTGGGGTATTCGATGTACAGTGCAATCGGCTTCCTTGACAGGTACTATTAGATTCTTATGACAGAAAAAGACATACCATTGACGGCTGTCAATTCTTCCAGTGGTATAGCTTATAGTGTTTTAAGAGCGTTTGGGTGCGCCTGCAACAATAAGTCGCCTGGTGACGGTGTTGTTTAAGACGTACGTGCAGGCATATTTTCATGGTGTTTCATTCATAGTTGTGCAGAGCACCGAAGGACAAGCGTTTCATTTTATTAGCCACCAACTCTCAAATCAACGTGCACAAATAATACTTGCGCTTATGCAGATGAGTGATTTATTGCGTTTAGACGTGGACTTCATTGAAAAGCATAGCTATTGGGCTGACCCCGAAAAAGTATAGGCTATCATGGTTTTGTCGGTTTCTTTGATGAAGAAAGGCTTAAGGACCTTGCCAATTGTCGATACAAGTATGCTGCAGGTCGCGCAAATGTGTCAAGGCCAAGATACTTACGGTAAAGTGTACTCTTGCCAGCTTCTAGATTAATCTACTATAAACAAAGACGCTTGTGTTTTATACAAATCGTGCGACGCTACGCACGGTAATTGACTTGTCTCGTCTCTCGCAAAGGATGGCCTAATGCGTATTTTTTCTCGTGAAGGCCACGTTCGAGACAAAGTAAAAGCCAGATAGGCACAATGTTTAGGCTGATAAACTATTGCGTCGTTTGAACCTTGAGCTAGCTTATATCACAACTGTGTCCTCGTACGAAATGGATCGTTTGTGTGCCGCGTATGCATTAGATGACCCGAGCGTATCTCTGCTGTAGCTCTGGGAAGCCCTGAGCTTATTTTTCGTACGAGGAATTGTCGACACGGCTAAGCGCGAGGCTACATCGGTTCTCATAGAATTACAGGCTATTGTATTACAGTATCGATCAGGCATCCATCACGTGAAGTGCTTTTTTATAATAAAGATTTTGGTATTGTATTTTTTAGGCTGATAGTAACTTCCTACGTGACGGTCTTCTCGCTCGATAAGAGCCTTATGCTTCGAAAACACCGCTCAAATATAATAAGTGGGCATGCACATATGTACACACATATGAAGTGAATCGACGAGCTGGATCCTCACCAATTTAATAACTCATTGGCAAGCTCGTTGTTGTCATTGCACTGCAGACGGCTCATTAGTATAGGTTTTGCGCCTGAAGAGCCCAAAAGCTAGGAAATTTTGCTGTCCTAACTGACTGTTTGAGCAAAATAGCTTGCTTGAGGACTGCACCGGACACAATTGACGGTGTGGTGGCAGCAGCACTGTTTCTTTATCGTGCCTTCAGCCTATATAGACTCATTAAGTTTTTTTTCTTAGGACAAGTCCCTACTTTATCGACTTTTTGCGTGAGGTTTTAGTGATTTAGCACTAGGCTGGACATACTTGTGCCGAACCACCCGCAAACTGATAACAGACACTGCGAAAAAATCGTGCTGCTGCGCAGTGCGCTCACGGAAAGGCCAAGCGATTATCGCAGCGTGCTTTTGATTGTTGAGTTTGCACGGAGAAATGTGACGCATACCTCAACCAACTACTGCCCTCCTATGCGGGCGATATTGCTGTCCCTTGCATTTGTCAAGCCCGTTGAGTGTGCGCTGGAGTTCATGGGGGAGAAACAATTAAGCGGCTTGCGAATATTAGCCCGTTCGCAATGCGTGAAAAAATCGAGGTCAATACACAATTTAGTGTCGTATAGCTAAAAGCCAATATTCAAATGGAATATACTAAACGAAATTAAGAAAACAACAAATCTAGATTATAATTGGGTATTTCGAATTACTAAAAGCTACATTTATATTCGAAAGTTGGTTACTGCTAAATTGAAACGCTTCTTAAACCAATCAAGAACATAGCCATCAGTATTCACAAGATAATTATGGTACGGACCATAGATTGCATGACGGCTGTCCGTTGGCAGTCAATGACGCTATTTTACCCGAACGAGCTTGTACCAAACGCACATCGACTTTTGCTGAAGCCTATCGCAAAGTGTAAGTTCAGAGTATAGGCTCTCATACTTTAAAAAAATCCTTTGCAGTACTAAAAATCTGCAGACTTTTTTCTAAAGCATGAGTACTACCATTATTGCTCAAAGGGTCGATTTCTATTTGTTAGTGATTTGGGCCAAAACCTTTTCGATGAGCACAGCCGACTCGTTCAGCTCAAACTCGTATTTTACCCGCACATTTAGAATAAAGCAAAATCGATATTGAAAATTGACTGCACCTCGTACTGTTACGTCTTTTCGAGATTTACGGTGATAGGCTTTACCTAGACATCCAAATATAAAGCAGAAAAGGAGTACATGGGATGTGCAACTAGTAGACTAGTCACTCGTGAGCACGCGATCTACGACACTTGGGCTAACAAAATTGTGGCTCAGGCGAGCGTGGCGCCAAATTTCATTCGGCGCCAAGTAAAATTCTCTATTAATGCATAATAAGCACGTGCTTAGCTGCCGTTATGTCACAATAGAACCAAATTTCTTCAAAGCAGATTCACGCTTACAAATGCTACGCGACGGGTAATCTTAAAATACCTTCATGACGCACAAAGTAGAGGAGTCTGCCTTGGCGCGGTGGCCAGCATTGTCAGAGTAGTATGCATTCAGAACTTTACTCTCTTTTTCACAGGACCCGCTGTTCAGGGAGCAAATGGTCCGCTCACAGAACGGCGACTTGTATCGGTACCCTTCAGTGGGCGAGTCGCAAACTCCCTGGTTGTCGTCTTTGTTCTTACCTTCCTCCTTTTAGCCATATTTCAAGGATCTTATATAAAAAGGCGTCCTTGGTCTATAAATTGGCTTTGATAATTATTTCTTTTGGTGAGGACTTTTGCACCCGACGCTAAGCCTGACATCTTCAAAAGGGGTGCCCATCAGCGACAATGTTCCTCTGACAGCGTTGCTGATAATATGAGGAAACTTCGCAGTCCTAACAGCAGATTTTTCGGGCGAGTGTTCATCGTGTTCATCGTCAGCAGATAGAGAGTCTGTGAACCACCTAGATAGGGAGACAGCAAGCCCGTGTACTTCGCTGCAGTGAAGTATACTTTCTATAAAGCCCTTTGTTTTGAAAAATTCACTTGAAGCTCGCTATTTTATGCACAGACGCAGCTTTGTACCGCAGCCTTAGTTAGCAGAGCCTTTTGCAAAAGCGGCCTAGGCGTAGAGGCCACTTCTAGTACAGGATTACCTATAGAAGCTTGCGAAACCTCGTCGTCATAGGCTTACTTATCGTCAAGCGAGCCGGCTACCTGCCACTTTTTTTTTGCAGCATGTTTGACCTCTATAATGACCAGATCGACTTTATGTATTGGACTTAAAGCGTGCTAGATAATACTACATCATATCTGACTAAATGTAATTCAAGTTTTAGCAGGGGAGGGCTCGTAATGTAAAGCCGAGTTGTTGTGTTAAAAATGGTTTCTCATCCAAGTAATGCTCAAACAGGCGCCCCATCGGATTGCATATTGGGGCATTTTAAAGATTCCAAAAGAAGTATCTTCCTTTGCCAAAGCGCAGAGTTAAAGTGACAGTATATGCGGGATTATAGGAAGGAACGATACCGAATAGTCTTTGAAGTGCATTCGATTGCACAAGTCATACTCTAAAGACTAGGGGTTGTGAGAGGTCTTTCGCCGGAAGCTTATTTTTTCTTGAAAATATCCTCTGTACAAGGTGCTGTATGATTTTGTCAGCATAAACGATAGACGGCAACCCTTATCGAAACTTGGCAGAGGGCGAGTTCTACAGCTTCGCCCAACCACTCTGCTAGTGACTTCGGCCCGGTAACCCCAGTCGAGAAACTTACCAAGGCTTGGTGCGTTTAACCTCGGGTGGTCTTTCTCACAGAAGTATGCTGAGTTGGGCCTTCGCTCCCAAGAGACAAAAAATTCCCTGATTTTTTATGATGCCTAATGAGTCCTACAGCTTTTGGTCGTACGCCCGCGAAATAAGGCTGTTTTCATAACGTTCTTTCTCGCCTGATGCTTTTTCAAAGTCTCAACAAGTGCAAGGCAACTGCTAATTGTAGCCTGCACAACACTCCCTTCATTTTTTGCTGCCCAAAGAAAAAGATGGTTGTGCACCATTTGTGCGATAAAGCTATTGGCGCGCGTTTTTGGCCACGATGAGAGTAGAGACATTTTGGAGTATTCCTCTCTCGAGAGGATCACTGGCAAGAAAGCTTGCTTGAGCTTGCCGACGACGGCGTAGGCTTAACCTTTGTGGCAAGTGCAGCCTCTTTTGTGAAAAGCCTCATTTGAAAAGACTGATTTTGGAGCAGAGAAATATTTGTTAGTTGGGTGCAATCCTCTGCAAAGCTGGTTTGACCATCGTTACACCGGGGATCGTACTACATCTAGAACACTGCGCACAAATTGTTAAGCGAGTCAAGAAGATCGTGTAAAGAGTTGGCGTACACCGATCCAACCCTTATTTATTATCGTAAAAAGACTGGTAAACCGATGGCTATTTTGTTCAAGAATATCAAACTTATGCTTGATAGTAAGAGAAGTTTGTATCTAGTTATGATGTAAACCCTTCCATGAAAGAATACAAAACTTTTTACCACGTTGATCCAAAATTTTGATTTGTCCATCCTGGGTGAACTCGATTGCATCCCTTCCATTGCTTCTTAAAAATCAGGCGACTTTCGTCGAAACCCGTTATCCAAAAATTATTTCCGTAAATAGAAATTGCCGTACATAGTAGCCGAAAATGAGAGAGCAGCATTATTACAAGAAAAGTTACCTATACAAAGCCATTCGATCCACAAATTTGACACTTCACCGCACGTGCTGCGCAGTGTGTCATCAAGCAGGCAGCTAAGTCTTTCCATATAACTATGTGTATATGGATGGCCTGTAGCCATCATTCAACGGATTCCTAACGATTAAATTAGCGTTTTCCGAAGCGCAGCGATGAAACGCAAGTATTTTTTGATATCATAGTAATTAGAAGGTCATACTTTTCAGTTATCATATTATTAACAGCCTTGAAGTTAGATCATCGGTTTTACTGGCTGGACCTAGTTTTAGATGCACCATTTTGCTAAGACAACACGACGCCCAAATTACTGTCAACTTACAACAAAAGAGAGGTTTATGAGCTAAATAGCCTCTGGCCAGTATGATGGGTCCTCACATATTTTATCACGTATATAAACATATGATGATGTGAAGACCGAGCAAATTGGAGCCTTATGTGCTTTCGGAAGTATATAGATACTTTCGGAGGCACAATAGGCTTCAACCCTTCGCCATTTGATACAACGATTTCGCTAGATCTACGGGACCCACCCCGTAATGGAACAGACCACCTCCTCACTCACAGCGATGCAACTACGGTAGCTGAAGAGGTGCTAACAACTAGACTTTCGCATCTTTGACTACAATGAGAATTGCTTTAAAGGCTTTAGACTGGCTTTCGTTCGGTAAATCTCACAATTGCATTCAACACTTTCAACGTGTGTGGTTTAACATATAATGTGGCTTAATCGGCAGGCACACCGAGTTTGTCGAAATTCTATCTGAAACAGATCATATTATTCACACCGATCTTGTCCTTGTTATTGCAATTAAAGCCCTTTAACCGCCTAAGATTTATGACCTAAATAGATTACAAAGATTTTAAAGCCCAGAAACCGTACTCGAAGCTTTACCAAGGCGTACTTTGTGGCCAGTAACTTCATGTTAAGAGCGATTTCGCTTCTATAAGCAGCTTTAAACTTTGTGTATTAAAAATTTATACGACTCAGCCTTGTCCGTCATCATCAAGCTGTAATAACGCACAGCCGATGGTGTTGCAAATATTGCTAGACGTTTTGTATCGTCCGTCAAAACCAGAACTTAAGTCAGTCAAAGATAGTCCTTGATGCTATTCAGAGGATTCTGGTTATAGTGTTCCCAAATTCACTCGAAGAACTTTCGAACAAACCGTAAAATGACTTTGCAAGATCGGCATAGACCGCACTGATCTTGCGCAAGTATTTGGTGGTCTCAGTCACTTCTTTTTCAATTTTTTTTGGTTTGAGACGAAGACCAAGCCAAGCTGGTGTTTACTTCCTCAGCATTTGCTTAGCAGGGTCCTGCAAATAAAATAGGCGCTGCAACCCATGGTCATCCGTGCTACGTTAAGAGTGACCCGTGCCCATCCACGCTCAATTTGTGACCAAGCATACCCACCCACGCTCTCAAACATCTGGATGTACCTGCACATACCCAGTCGCCAGAGCGCAAATAGGTATACAATTTTATGAATCAATTAACACAACATATGTTATATTGGTTTTCGGAAAAGGTTGGGGTGACGCCCTCCTTCCAAGCGCGGGAGCTTAATGCTCGCGCGCTTCGGGCAGGTGCTCTCGGGCATCTGCAGGTCTCTAACGAGTCTCACCCTCGACGCGACGGTCTCCAGCACCAGGCCAAACCCCTTCCACGCCCTTAATCGCGCCAACCGCATCCGGATTGGCTCCTTTAATGTGAATTCTCTAGGTTCGAAGCGCAAGAAGCACGTAACACTCCCCGAAGATCTCCGGCGCTACCGCGTCGATATCCTTGGCCTCCGCGAAACCAAGATCTACGATAGAGGTGAGCACCGCATTGATGACTTCCTTCTAACCCTGAAAAAAAAAAAAAAACGAAGCCAAGACCGAAGTCACCGAAATCCGCCGCCACTGCAACCCGTCGGGCGCCACTCGACACGCCCGATCCCGAGAAGAAACCTGGCACCACACTAAGAAGCTCGGAACACTCCTCGGCGATATTAAAGATCTATCCCGACGCAAGTCCCTGGCCACCCTCGCGCTCCACCGCCTCTGGTCCGTCTGGCTCCGCCCCACGTTCATCTCACCCAAGACACGCATTCGATTGTACAACACCTACGTTCTACCGATTCTGCTGTACAACTGGGCTCTTACCAAGTCAGAGCTCCACGGCCTCGAGAGTTTCCATCGCCGCCAGCTTCGCTACGCTCTTGGCTATCGCTACCCCCGACCCATTTCGAATGCAAGACTCTACGACCTCTGTGATGAGCGGCCGCTGAGACTACGACTGACACAAGCTCGCTGGCGCCTGTTTGGCCATGTACTTCGCCGCTATCCCGACATTCCAGCTGACCTCCAGATGCGTGCCTTCTTCTTCTCCACCGCAGCAAAATGGCGCGGACGTTCCCGCACCACGCTCCCCTCGACACTCGACCACAATCTTGTTTCCCGTGGCTCCGGCTTTCGACTCCGGACAGCACAAGACCTCGAAGTGGTACGTACCCTTGCACAAGACCGAAAGAAATGGAAGACCCATTTGACCTCGGTGCTGGATGCACTGCCCGCCGAACAAGACTCGACGTATGCGGACACCACTCTATGCCGTGGACTAGCCAGACTGAGCCTAGCACGTGCATACCTTGGCAACGCGATAACGTAATACATTACATTACATGTTATATTGGTACATACGGCCATTTTTATTCGAGGCATTGTGATGACCTTGGTAATATACTACTGTGATTGTTTCTGCGTACGCCGTACCCGCTTATGACCGCACTACCTTACACACCGACCCAACGACTGTACCCTGTGGTGGCTATAATAATACACAACTGGGATTGTTTTTGCATACGTCGTACCTGCCCATCACCATGTCTTTCTTTTACTGTCCCACCACACCCAACCCACCGACTGCACCCGCGTAACTATGGCCACTCAAAAATCACGGGCATAGGTGAAGTATGAATACGCGTACCCAGTACAGGACTCTCTTGCTCAGCACTTATAGTTTTCTCACATTTGCGCTTTCACCATAGCATACTACTAAGCCTACTGACCGCTGCGAGGGGGAAACACTCCTTTTTAAGACAAACTTGATTGTCAATATCAACTATATCCGGTGCACTATAGAGGTTGGTCCCGAGCATACTCTTCCTTGAAGTAGATGTTATGTGTAGTACTGTCCAGACTGTGAGAAGGTTTATTATTTCGTTTGCTATTCAATAGCAGATTTTCGGTGGTGAGTGCGGAGGTTATGACTCCCGTAGTATGCTTTCTTGCCTTCTAGCGAAACAAATATTAATGATCTCACAGTGCTCTTGTAGCAGTAGCAATTGCCTCGTGACATAAAACTTGTAGTTGGCACGAAGTCGATCCCGTATCTTTTCTATTTATTTGATGGCTTCGACTTTTTAATGTACAACTATCTGACATTTCTAAAAATGTCTTCAATCGAAGCGCACCTCCCGTGACATAATTTGTGTGAACAAGGCATTTTGTTAGCCACCACATCATATTAAATACCCAGAATTACAAATCCAATTTTTTCTAGCAAAGCTTTATTATCTGCGGTCGATGGTACTTTATTACCCCATCTGTGAAAGTATGCTGCCTACTGTGTCTTGGAGACGTACTTCGTCCCGCATTTGAAACGCAATATGTAGTGCCTTTGGCAATTGGGGCTGCTGCATATCGTCACATATACCTTCGTGGAGATTTGAGTACGTATAATAGACACAACTTATATGCTCTCATTTACGGCAGCCATTGGATCTTGCTTTTCGATAGGACTGGAGGGCTCACAAAAGCATTTTTCTAAGACGAAAAGCTGTTCATTTCCGGCATTCCAAAGGAGCGTTTCTCTCTGTGGCTAAATCGTTTAAAAGGCGATTTTGCTTGTCTTTTCCATACCGGGTGTGCTCTTTAGAAATATTCAGTACGAGATGAATCGACCCTCAGACTATTAGTAAAAAATGTAACCTTGATTTGTTCGGGGAGTGATGCCCCAGTAATAGCAGCCGGCAACCTTCTCAGATCATGAGCGTATTCATGCTATGCTCATTTTGAGTTTCGCCAGCGCTCACCCTGACATACAGGCTAGTAAGCGTGAGCGCTAAGGAAAAAAAAACAGGAAGAAACGTTGTTGACAATTGTTTTTTTCTGTTTGTAGGACGACTAAATGTCTAGCTTTTGATTCGGTCCGTGATCAAGGCCACCTAAGCTGTCATCTCTACCCCCTTCATTCAGAAGAGATTGTTCTGGTTTTCTCTTTCCTAAAGGTGGAAGCTTCAAACCTGACTGGTTTACACTTACCGCCAAAGCTTCCTGAATTTGTGATGCCTGAGCTTCAAAGCACAGTTTGCTTGTAGAGCTCGAACGCCATGGCGCATTTTAGCTGCTTAGATGTAGGGAGGGCTGCCATCCTCCCGGAAGGTATCCGCCTTAGATCCTTTCCGAGGACTTTAAGCAGTCAATCTACTCGTGTTGGTGTAGAGTTTACTACAAGTGTGATGAGATGTGACGAAATTACACACACCTCGCATAAAATATACAAAAATTAAGGTAGATGACCGATTACTATCTCCACTCTAGTTAAAGACTGATTTTATTTTAAACGCCATAAACCCTATTTTTAATCTAACTACAAATTAGTATATGCACTAACTTCAACTCTTTAATCAAGGCAAGGCGTATGTCCATTCCGGTGCACATGGAAAGCCGGCTGCTCGACTTCACGTAACGGCCAGTTTCCCACAAAGAAGAGCCTTATAATCTCTACAGACACCACATCGGTATGGTGCATATCAAGGACCAAAAAGGATAAATTCCTGCCTACCTTGCTGAAATTAGCTTCGATGTTTGTTACAGGTAGGACTAAAACGACAACATTGCACTATCAAGTACATCAATTTTCTATTGCACAATCTCACAAGGCCGGAATAAGCGAGCATTTGTTCACCGGGAAATTATATGCTGCACGCCTACTCTATGCCTGATGGTGTGTGATTCCATCACAAACCCGGACCATTGTATCAAAGTCATAAAAAAAGATTGTCCATAGAACAGGCAAAAGCAGAAGAAGGACCGCGTGAAGAGCAAATAGCTAACAAGCTCGTAAATGCTACACCGTTGCTGGTTCTAAGCGCTCAGAATATTGTAGAAATAAACACTACACACGAGAAGTTCCGCTAAATTATACAATTGCTTTAACGATAGTCGAAAAGCTCAAGCAGCTTCCGTGGAAGAGACACAATTAGTGCGAAAGTCTTGCGCTTTAGCGGTTGCGAGAAACGAGTGTGATCAATGCATCACAATTGAAAGACGCAATAAACGAGCTTTGATCACCAACTCTTACCACCTTTTGGTGACTCGTATTGATAGTGCCAGCAGCGATCCGAGTTGTGAGAAAGTAATGAAGCACGTTAGCCAACCTCCACCTTCGGCAATGTCCCGTAGGCTTTTTGTTGTTGCTTAATTTTCGGTAAAGTGCCTTATCAGATAGTCAATTAAAATAAAAGTGGCTGCCACCCCTGCAAAAATTGCTATCGCAGGGCCGCCTCCATAAGACTTGTCCGAAGGCACTTGGTGGACTGCTATATCGTAAAATTCCGGATGGTGAGGAGCGTCATATAAACGACGTTTTCTATGATGTTCGGTTTGTATGTTGTTGTAGTCACCTCTGCTTTCTTTATGCTTCAAAGTCGGCGAAAAATGAGCTGCGAGCAAATTTTCAGCGGCAATACCAACGGTCGAGGCCCCCCTAAGAGCTCTGGTCTTTATTTTGTCACTTGGGCTCGTCAGCGCATTGTTGCTCACTATTAGTGTTGCTGTAATTACAGTTGATATCAGGAGACGAAGATGCATTGCAGGCTGGACGAGAAGTTATGTGCAGGAGCTATGTGCTGTGTCGAGAATTTCAGCAAATGTGATCTTCTACTCAAGATCTTGAGTGATATTTGACATTGTGTGGCCACTCTACCCTTGCAACTGATAGTGGATTAGGTATGTACGCATGAGAGTGGTAGAAGATTGTGGGTTTGTTACATTTGCTCGATGCGGCTAGGCTTGTCTTTTGCATATAGATTCAAGCGGTATACTGCTTATAATCTGGCTGATTTATTTAAATTGTCGTATCTAAGGAGTGTATTGGCTAGACGCACGTCCAGTGTTCCCATTCGTAGACAAACGCTTGAATGCAAACAGCCTGTCTGCATTCATTCTCAAGCAGATGAGTCTTATGGAAGATGCGCAAGTTACGAACAAGAGCTAAATAGTACTTGATCAACAATGATTTACTATTTGGTACAGACACCCACCGGGGTCTAGGGATATTCCAGATGCTCTTTGTGCAAAAAAAAAGCGGACGATGTGGCACTAAGGATACACTCCGTCCGCTAGGGTACGGGCAGAAGTGCAGCAAATGTCATGCAAATAATTACATATAGCACGGCATGCATTGCGCATAGAAAAACTTTATCTTCTCCGCCAACGACATGCCTTCGGCCCAATAGTCTTGGAAGCTGTCTTCGTCTAGCCCCGTCCAGTGTTTCTCGATTGCTTGCTTTCCGGCTAATCGGGCCTGCAAGTTCAACAACGCTTGTACGGACGCTCAACAGATTTGAAGCGAAGTGCCTGCCCTTCAAGATCACCAAAAGTTGTCTGGATGTCATAGACAGTGCCGGGTGCAAGTCTAGGACCTCGCGATCTCCAGTTTTTCGGCAACGCTTGGCCTTGAATCTCGTACGCTGCTAGTTGTCTAAATTTTCAAACAATCGCTGTGATTGCACGGAGTGATCGAAAATCTCCAAACGAAAGTCGTTGCTACTCTGGTCACAGATAAAGCTGATCTGGAAATGGTCGAATGCATGCTTCAGAGGCTTGAATAGCAGCGAACCGTTTCTCACATCGTCGATATCCGAGATTCCTATCAATTTCTCAGAAATGAATCCACTCTTTTGGCGAAACAAATGAGACGCGATGACCAACACCGACGGGAGAGCTGTGTCCAGCAGCATGCAGCGCAACATGCCACTCCCCATGTTGCAATCGTACGTTGCGCACAAATTTGCTTTGAAATGATTGCTATGCGTGGACGTCGAAGTTGGAGCATCCACCAGTACATGGCGCCAGAGTAATTTCTGGATCTCAAGAAACTGAGGATCAGCATATCAGCGCTTTGGGAGTTCCACCAAGACGTAAAGCTTTTCTTCTTCGAGCTTAGATTCTTTTTTGAAATACTCATCGTCATCGAGCTTCCACAACGGTCGCATTTTTCCATATTTAGCGCTTTTGCCAGCTTGTGTGAAGGTCTCCACACTGTTGTCATCCTTCAGCCAAGCGCCGTCCTTCTTCGCCAAGTACAGCGTTAGTGCGCTTTGCGAAAACGAAAAGCGCTCGTGGTACCGTTGATCGCCGAATATAGCCTTCTGCAGCGCGCTCACATTCGCATCACGTGCGATGTTTACGAGAAACACAGTTCCTTCGCCATATACCGCGCACTCCAGCTTTACCTCGCTCCTCTCACCAGAAAGTTCAAGAAAATAGGTAGTAAATTCGATACCCTCCTCAAGTCGATAATGCCATTGACGTCATTCTTATCACCAATTTCTCCGCTGAAACGCTCCAGAGTGTGACATCATAAAACTCATAATCTTACTGATACCTAGCGCGCAACTGCGCAAGACTTGATATTCCCACGAAATACACCTTGACTGGAGATCTGTCACTAATGTTGGGATCTTACTAATTTAGGGCAAGCTATGTCGTAAGTTTGACTTCTGATTTCGGTTTTCGGCTTCCTGATCAATAATAATTGGATAATATCCACATCGTTCTTTGTTGCGAGCAAACTTACCCTGCTTTCCGTTGATCTTAATGGAAACACACAATTTATATGACTATGGTTATGTTTTTTATATTCTATATATTCTTCGCTCAAGATCATTATTTTTTTATGATGTCACGCTCCAGCAAAATTGTTGTCGCGGGGAGTAATTCAATTGAAGAATTGTCTCTACAAATCATTATCCGTGTCGTCGCTGAGGTTGTTGATCCACCAGCGCCATCGATGATCGAGCTTAAATATCGAAGTAAGCAAAGCTCCAGAATTGGATGAGTCAGTTGCCGCAACGGCGGTCACGGAGAGCGCAGTATATGGGGAGATATAAAATTTAGATCTAAAAAATATATGATTCCGATGACGAATATGATAACGAAAATTAAGATGGACTTATTCCAGTTGGCTTCGCCACTATGTGGCTCTGAGCCACTTCGAGCAGTCGAGAAATTTAATGAGATTCGTGATGACTAATGGATGTATGAATCGGACGGCTCTTGCGGTGACGATGACAGCATCGTTCGGGACAAACACCATAATGAAAGCTTAAGCGAGTCCTCGCGGGAAGGATTTAAGCGCGTGAGGCAAGCAGAACAGTATGGTGAAGATGAGAAAGTGTCTATGAAAGATGCTACTCCATCACCAAATTGAGATCGGTAATCCGACCAAGCCAAAAGCCAAGACTACGACTGATGAATTCACCGAAGAATTCACTGGTGAAGATGAAATTAAGAAGATCGTTTTAAAGAAGATTGGTAATGACATGATGCTTCTGGGCAAAGATCTAATATGCGAGTGCACTAGATTTGATCTGTATGATTTATTATCGCTGCGCAATGTCACTATTGATGTATCCAAGCTCGTGCTGTTGATCCAACAAACCCTTGTGCGAATGGATGACAACGGCTTGTCAATGTGGTTTGGAAAGAACAATACAAAACTATCTCTGGATTGAGTTCAGTTCGTCCGAATTTCAAGCCAGTAGTTGCCCAGTGTCATTCCCGACGGTGTGACACATTTGGTGAACCACAAATATGCTGATGTTTATCCATATGATCCAATTGACGCTCATAAGAACGATCCTCGTGCTCATGTGTATGATCCTGAGTATGTAACTTATCAAGAGCATGTTGATGTGTGGCTTGATCAAATCAAATATGTGCCATCTGATAGTAGTGGTGATATGTATCAGTTTTTTGTGGAGTACTTCGCTGACCTGATTCAGAAGCCGCATGTGAAGACAAAGATGGTTCCTCATTAAAGAAACGCAGGAGTCTGGTAAGAATTCTGCTTTTGATATCTTTCATCGTTTGTAATAGGCCCTTGGGGTAGTCTAGTGTATCCGTCAATAGAGCTAATCACTGCTATGTCTAACAATATTCGACAGAGTAAACCTTTAATTGTACTAGACGATGCTTTTGACTCAAACAATCGCTTTATAAGCAATCAACGTTACATTACCGACGATCGCACGCAGATGAACGCAAGGGTCTCAAAGCTATTAAAGTAGTTGACTACGCACATAAACATTGACTTTGGATCAATCATCGAAGCCAATAATCGTCGATATAAGTGTCTCGCTGCCAGTGAAAGCCGTGTCGGTGATGAAGGATATTTTTATCACTATTTTGATACTCTAGCCAATCTCGATGCAGGTCGTGACATATTTCACTTCCTCGCGCGTGTTAATTTGACAGGATTCAAGCCACAAGCGTTCCCTCTCATGAAGTATAAGAATGACCCCAAGATAAAGCAAACCAACAACTTGGTGAAGTGGCTCCCGATATGCATGCGATACTGAGTTTGGAGATGATGACAAAATCAAAAAAGCATCGACGTTTGAGTGGTAAAGTAGATGCTGCAGATGCGATGAAACGAGTGGAGTGTCCCAAATCGTGTCTTTAGTGTATTGTCGAAAAATGAAGGGATAGACGCCGAATCGAAAATATGGTTGATAGTGGCAAGCGTTTGAAGTGCCGATACCGAACCATTTCGCGACGGATCATGGAAGTACAGCTGGCGCAGTACATCGATTATGGGAATGATACGGTGTTTCGTGATTACAAATGATACTTTTTTAATCATACGCACCGACAAAGAAAGATTGAGCTAATGCCGGCTCTACTGAGCTTCTGGCCATCTGAGGCGCCTCTGAGATGTGAAGTGGTATGTTCTGCCTTTATATTGGTAATGACCACCGCATTTACACGTAACCTTCTCAACAAGCCTATCTTATTCACCTCGTTGAATTGCTTGCATTTCTCGATTAGAGCTTTTTTAATCGCTTCCCAATATCTTTTAGTATTTTTTCTCTCTTTTTCCCTTTTCGATAGTTCAAATGGAGATACCTTTTTCACCCACGTTCTCTTAAATGTGTTGCCCCATAAAGCTTCGTAAGCATGCAGCTGATGTCTATCGGCAACGTCAGACTACTTGATCAATATGATCTTAAACTTGTACGGACCAGTAAGGATACATTGCAATTTTGCTTGTTCGTTTCCCTTCACTTTAACGTTTGAAAATAGAACGATGCCTACTCACACAATGTTTGAGTAGATAAAAACATACTACAAACAATTTGATAAAGTGAGCCGATCATGACTATTGTTGTATTTATATGACTCAAAAATCATGATCAAACATAATCAAAGTCAAACGAAACGATCCCTCTTTAAAACGACGACGAGTCATGGTAGGTGACATCATGCCTGCGCCGCTGACCGACTTCAATTATCCGCGCAAAGGGCTGGCTTCAGGTCCGACCGCAGTTGCTACACAGTCAAGAAGACCCGAGGTAATTCGCTTCCAGTTTCTCTGAGGAAGCTACTAATCTCTTGCAGCAGTTTTGATTACACTCCATTAACTATCCCAGAAACTAGAGCCGCTTAGTCCTTATTAAAGAAGAAGAAGAACTTCTTCGTGAGACATTTGCAAAATCGTCCGTTCGCCCGTTTTGTAAGCCTTCACTCGCTTCTTGTAGTTTTCAGGTAGGAAATATTGTGTGTGGCCTTTTTTCAGTTGAGAATGACTCAGTTAAACGTGCTTGCCATGTAGGACCTTAAGAGCCTGCGCGTGACTCAAGCGACGGCAAATCCCTTGTTCCTCGAAATTGAATATTTAGACTACTTATACACAGAGTGAGAGACAAAAATGTCGAAGTTTTGTAAATCTTAAACACTCAATATGGATGGAATCAAAAATATTATTACTCGCGATAGTAGAATGGGAAGCAAGTATGATAACTTGTCAGACACTACGGTATATCTATACACCAGACAACTCATCAAGCTTTACAAAAAATTCTTGCGCTTCTGATGAGCACTTTAAAAGCAAAGAGAGTCTCATACTCAAAGTGAACGCCATCTGCAACATGGTCAAGGACCAATTTCGTTATATTTTTGGATAGTACAATGCGTTTCAAAAGGAGCTGAGTAAGCAGAACAAAGCTGCGAGGCTGGACAACGAACTGACGCTAGCGGAAGAGAAGAAGTACATCAGCTATGGGGAGCTAATGTCCGTCCCTGGTAAAGCTGCAAAGGTGCTCACCAAATCGTTTGATAAAATATTTCTATCTCGATCTGAGTTTGAAGCACTGGGTAAAGCAAATAAAACTGATTGATTTAGGCTTGTGTTTGATTGCATCACATTATGGTTGAATGTGCATTATCCGCTTCGTTTGGTGTAGCCGAGCATTTTTCATAATTTAGAAAAAGTTGATAATTATCTCCAAGAAAACGTTTTACATCTCAATAATTTCAAAAACCTTTGGCTCATGGCACCACAACCGATATAGTTGGAAAGCACTACTAAGATCTTCATCGATTCCTATCTCGACTTCTTGGCGTTAACGCTTGGAGAGCAGTCAAGAAAGCTTCTTTCAGTCGACAGCCAGGTGAATGCGATTCTACGAATTCAAGCAACTCCTTTGGTCGAGTTCTATCAAGCTCTTCATGCAGTACATCAAAGCCGGTGTCAATAAATTTGACCCGACACATTGTTATTTGATTTAATCGCCAACATATGCCAAACTTACGAATTGCGAGAAGCAGGATCTACACGCCAAATTACTACACAGCAATATGGCCGCTAACATGAGCTACAGCAAGATTGCAAACCTAGCGAATGCTTCCAAAGTATTATTTTAAAGAGACAGTTTATACGATCACGCACCCAAACCTCCTGCAAAGTCCGCTACAGCTCCGCTAAGCAGACCTAAAGACCGTCGGGAATGTGGTACTTTCACAACTACTGGCAACGACAAAAACTTAAGTTTGACATCTTTGATAAAACATACGAAGAAATCATGAAGCAAAACCAGAATAGACCATACCGAAAAGCTGGTCCATTCTATGTGGAATTTCATGGACTCCAAGCTTGCTTAAGAAGCATCAAATTTCAACTCGAAGACACGTGTGGCTTCGTGATGCAGGCGTCGGAGCCACTGGTACCGCTGGTACACAGGGACTGACGTGAGCCGTAAATATAAGAAATGCAAGTATTGTATGCATTCGTTGATCTCTGGCGAACAAAAACAAGGCTTTGACAAGTCTTTGTTTGATCATCTCGATCAGCCTGAGAGCGACTTTATAAAACACAGTAAAAACAAATGCAAAATTTCTTCACGCGGGTCCGAAAGTGCGCATAATCAATTTTGGATGGTCTGGTCAATCGTCTAAAGATGCTCAAAGGTGTAAGGACATAAATGATAATTTTTCACTTGAAAAACCTAGAATGAAGTCAATTCTTGACTAGCAATACAAAAATAAAGGTTTTTTCGGCATTATATTACAGCCACTTCAAGCGTCTGGTGAAGATTTTGATCTCTTAGATCTGTCGAACGTTAGTAGCTTTGATGTATCAATGTATGTTGCTGCTTTCTTCTTTTTTTGCTCCTTCGCAAGCTGATTTTCTGGAGCTGAGTGGATAGTGTCTCAACATTCGTCAAGCCGTAGTCATTTCTGGATGGCCTTACTTGTTTCGAATGATCTACTTCGCCTCATCCATCAATCTTCATTGCTTGAGGCACTAATTGTTGTCTAGTTCTCTTTCGTCGATGCATTTATCTTCTTTGGATAGTAATTTCAAGTTGAAAAATGGACTTTAGAATTCTGTTAGATCTAAGCAACCAAGTGGCTGCTCACCAGCTTCGATATCGATTCTCACAGCCCATCGACTTTCATCAGTATAACACTGCACTAGGATCTATATCCAACTACTACTTTTGGTGAAAAATTACTGCTCAACGTTAAAATATTAGCTTCAAGATCATATAGCCAACTGCTTCCACTATAACTACTTTTTACTTTCGCTCTCTAGTGGCAATTATTCAGCAAGAGACATCAGAAACTAACTTTAAAATTGATTTATTCAATACAATTTATATTTGATTAAAATCACGACTGGACAATAATACTACTTCATCTCATGCTCTTAAATTTCTTCTAGCTATGCAATCCAATTTACAATGCAATCGGTCACGAATATCTCGGGCTACAATGCTACTAGCGGCTTTCTGACTTTGCCAGTCACCGCTTACACGCCTCGGCTTCAGATTGATAACGCTGCGTTTAAACCTATTATCGGGTTTAGCCCAGCTACATTTCCTGCGGCTCAGACAACCAGCGTCTATGCAATCAGTAGTAATTTGAAGCTTCAGACCGATCATGTATCTAGCGTTGTCGTCACTTGTCTAAATTTTCACAACCCGATCGCAAATAATAATCAGGCCCTGCACCTATATGCCAATGCAGATGTTGAGTGCGAATGCTTAATAAATACCTCATAGGCGCTAGCCTATTGCCTGATGCAGGGTATCTATAGCAAATTAACGTTTTTATATCAAAACATGATATTCTTGAGGATTATCGATAAGTATTCGCTTCTAAATGAGGCAGCGAAAGAGCCCCAAGCGATAAAAAAGAAGCAGCGAATAATCAATGAGCGGCTGGCCATCGCCAATTTTTTTTTAACTCAGATCGTCCTGCTCGTGTGTATCTACCGCCACATTTATTTTCTCGCTACAATTTTCCCTTTTTGGTAATCTTTTGTTTATTTCACTCCCGCCATTCCTTTTTTTTCTCGGCGATCGTCTCATCGTTCTGGCTGCGATATCGTTGGTTCTTCTTGGCAATCTTCCGCTTGCTCTGGTCGCGATATTGTTGGATCATATCTCTGTTATGATGATAATTTGCCCTCTTAGATACTTTTGCAATAGATCCGCACCTGCTCATAAGCCTCTAAGTGAGTGCGACCACAAACTCCATATTCATATTTTTTAATCAGAACCATTTTAAATTGATCAATACCATGTTGCTTAAAGAATGGATAGATTGCAACTTCGAAAATTTACCATTTCACGGAATGGTTTTGATTGCGATACTTCCAGCGTTGTTTCAATTTTTTGTTCAAAGTGCTTCCGACGTAGCACAAATCGCTCTGAGCGTTGCAGATTCTTTTAATCAAAATTGCCACTCTAATGTCTTTCTTAATACTAATACATCTTCTCTTGAGATAGACTCATAAATTGCCGACTGATTCGATAACATTCCTGTACATCTTTTGATTGATGATATCTACTTATATCGTGCTCATCTCTTCAAGGACTGTTCTTTTGTAGAGATCGATGAATGTTTTGATTGGAATGTCAGTTAGAAATTCGCGACAAATGACCTTCAGATCACGGCTTGTTAAACTTCGCCCGAGTACAAATACTGACTATTAATTTGAATCATTTTTGGAATCCCAAAATAGAGTCGACCAGCCCTGCTTACGTCCACACTGCGAAATCTAAGCCTGTGTTCTTTTTGGCTTTATGACCAAGTCATCTAAGATCAACAATTTGCATCGTACCCACTCATTGCTAGAACTTGGCCCTCTTTAATGACCTGAACGTTATCGATAGTGTCTTCAAGATGATCGTAGAGTGTCTCGTAAGTCTTTGTACATATGGCGATCTTCGTGAAGCTTTTGCCCAAGAGAGCGATTATGTAGAGAACGGTGTTTGACTTCCCTAAACCACTAGAAGAGGCCACGCAGGTGCAAAATGGCAGCTCAAAGTGCTCGTTCTTGGGAAGACACTTCAGCTTTGATCTGGGGAAGACTATAAGAGAAATTGGTTGTGGACAAAATGTCTCTTCCCCCAACAGAAATCTCCCTGCTATCCAATAGCTCTTACCTCACAAAATATCTAACACCAACCACAGGCGATAACGCTATTTATCACTGAGTCGTGTTCAACACCAACCGTGATTAGCAATTTAAATGTCGGTTCTTTCAGCATTGTAGCACTGCGACAGATCTTTCTAATATTACCGGCATCACATCCGATTCGTCTCTACCTTCTAAGACAATGACATTTTATAGTTTAGGTGTTGGATCAATGCCCTTGGGCACTTCAAGCTCGAAAAATTTGCGATTCTACGGCGAAACTGCAGATCGTGAAAATATGAAAATCTGTCGAGACTCTGGTACAAATAAATTGGTCATTGCATCGAGAACGGCATCAGCATCAAACAAAAAAACATATCTATTGCTGGAATATTAATTGATAATCCGAGTTCAGAGGTGTTTCAGCTTCAAGGGCTGATGTATTCACTTTCAATTGGAACAATAAACATAGTTTGGTTCCACATCTCAAACACACAGATTTTGCTTTAATGCTAAAAGTAAAAAGATACACATTAGAAGGTATTTACATACATAAACCCTTGCAACCTCAGCGCGTGCTATCTGTAACAATCCTGCTGGATCGTCGCCTAAACTATCAAGTGGCTGTCTTCACCTTGTTTCAGACACTGTATATAAATTAATGTTACGACATTCTCCAGTTCGTTTGGGACTGCGCCTCTCACGTTAAATTCTAGTACTGTTATATTAAAGCCTTTAATGATCTCACCGATGGATCTGCTAACTACGACTTGACGATCTTCATGGAATCGTCTAGCGCATCGACTGTTGTTTCAGATATTAAACGAAGAATGCAAGCAATACGACCTCCACTAATAGTGCATTTTTTTTGGAATTACTCTCGACAACGATTTGGTTCTGATACACAAATGGTTACAGTAACCTCTGCTGGTAGAGTCGGTATTGGAGTTGAATCGCCATCGGCCACTTTGCATGTCTATGGATCAGACTCTTACAGGGTTGGTGTTGGCGGAGCATCAATTTGTTATCAATACAATGGACAAAGAGACATTTGAAGCAATCCCAGTCAGTGTCACGGTCTCTATGATATATTCGTCTTCCATGTTCTGTGTGCAATCCATATACACAAGTTCCAGTGGGCGACACAAGAAGAATATAACACCTATTTCAATCACCTTGGACCACTAGAAACAACTGAAAGGGAGAGAACAAAGTAGAAGTTGGACTGATTAAGCAGGATGCAATCAAAATGTGGGGAAAATTGGTCAGCGTCATGCCAAATAAAAGTATGAAAGAAGAAGGCTTCAATGAACTGGAAGGATATCAATATACTCCCAACTCGGCGCGCTAAATGCTGCTGCCATCAAATAAAATAAGTGAATGAGTCAGAAAAAAAGTCACTTGAGCAATGCTTAATTTAGAAGAAGATTCCATTGACTTTCATTTCAGCTTTTCCTGATTCCATCTCGTTTCATCTCATACTTTCTTGGCGGTTAAGATCATTATCTTCAAAACAGTATTAGTCCTTGTGTTTGTGGACAGCTTCGCCGGAATACTACTGCATATTGACTTTTGTAGCTATTGCTATCGTCAGTATATCATTTTTTCTGCCAGGACTTAGCGCCGCCAGTCTCTCTTCTCCTTTGGTTTTTTTGTCATCACTTCTCTTTTCATCTTGAAATAGTTGTCGAGAAAGTGAGGGCCCCGCCTCAGCTCGCTTAGCACCTTTTTATCTTTTTTGTCGCTCGTTTGTGAGTAGGACATTTATTTGGGAGAGTTTCACTAGTTCTTCCATGACCATGTCACCAAACTTACTAGCCATTTCTTGATCTGTTCGAATTGATTATCCTCTAGATGACTTTTCCCGCTTTTCAAATACAAAACACGATCATCCACCACCTCCCTTAAAGTCTTCTTCCTTTGATGTATGCTCGAGTATTGACAGTTTTTTCGGCAACGCAATTTACTCCACTATGAAAAGTCTTTTGGTGAATCTTCAGGTGCAATGGGCATTTTTTCATCAGCATCAATGTCAGTACGTATGTATGCTTTTGTTTACTGAGATGGGAGTTTTGGTTTCACCATTAATAACTTAATGATGTCCTTTAGGTCCTTTGCGTATCTTCTCGATCATTTCATCATAGCCGTACTCATGGTTCTTTGCCATCACTTGCTAGAATTATTTCGCAAATGAACCAGTGCTTGCCTTGTCTAATGATTCGTCTTGAATAAAAAGAAAGTATTTCGCTTTTTGTCTTAAGCAAAATTAATTTTCGCCATTGCATTGTAAAAGCGATCGTAAGCTTTTTACTTGGTCTGACGATCGGAGAAATGGCCACTCATGATTGATTTTGGATAGGATACGTATATTGAAGATGATTTAGAAAATTGGTTTAATAACAACTACGTTCTTGGCGTTGCACGGGATGGGATACAGTACCCATAGCCGTTGCACTGGTTGCGATACAGTACCTATAGCCGTATTCACTGTTGCAACAACTTCGCGCCGTACGTGGTAATAGTCCGTGAGAGCGTAGTTTATTGCAAATACCACACACAATAATACTCTTACTGACACCGTCTCTAAGTGCAAGACGACGACCAATATCAACAGCAACAAATCGACACAGTATATCGCTGAGATAAGCAAACCAGCCGAGGCAACATCATCAAGGCCACCATCACAGCCTGACGTTGCCATCTCTTGTAAAAATAAGCCATGACTGAAACTGACAGGAAAATTTCCAGATAGGATCGTTTTTTACCGTGACCTGAAGATTTATATAGCAGCAAACGGATTAGTCGTTGAAGGTACCGTCGAGAAGGGGCTGCGAAACAGATTGACTATCCGACACAGTGGCGTCTGCTGCTGGATTGGTAATGACAGGCTGCATGATCAAACGCTTTGACAGTCCACGTGGAGGAAGCACTCGAGGCAACAGTGAACGTATTCGTTATTTCACTCGAAGTAGCGGAGCGTTTTATTCTGAACAAGTGCATAATCGGCGCATGGCTTAGGCGAGGAGTATGTTGGAACAAGAAGACGCGAGAATGATTGCGATGGAGTGATACCAGCTCCAATGGTTGGAGTATCGTTGACATCGGCAGTAATTGTAAGCGTGACCATAGATGCAGGGCACCAGACAAAGCCGTAGTGGTTTCGCCACTGCTTTAATTTCACAGAACTGGGCAAAAGTTCCCGAAGTCCAGGTTATTGCTCAAAGTAGCAATATTAAAAGGAGCCACATGTCAGCATTGCCAGCTGTAATTAAACTAGTAGATGAATTGTTATAATTGAGGTATATAAAGCTGCGCATATTCTTCTGCATTAGGCATTTCTTCGCAGATATCGCGCAACTTAATGCGGGCCACATAATGCGCAACGTAATATGGCGAGCCGCACCTACAGGAGCTACTTAGACTTGAAACTTAGATACAGACTGAAAATTTGCGCTCTGTCCCATAATATCGAATGCAAATTTTAAGCCTTGTTGGTCAAGAGGGGTAAAGAGCGATCGTTCAGCAGCTTCCCGGTTTGAGTAATTGTTAGCTAATCCAAATTCACCCATGCTTCTAGGAGCTGTCATAAGCGACGAAGTAGACTAGCTATCAAGCCATTGCCCTGCTCCGCTTTTACCCTTAAGCCTTCAAAGTGGAATATTTGTACAATACAAATTGCTTTTTGGCCCATGTTTGACATTACGTGTTATAATCCATTAAGTCAGAGCCTTTGATGTTGTATTTACATTCTCATGAACCTAATTTGGACAGTGACTTCGTCGATAACACCTTAACCACTATCAATAATTTGCCATGCGTTGGCCTACAGGCTGCAGTCGAAGTGACCGAACCGATCCGCCATTTAAAATTTAAAGCTTGATCGGAAGCTCGGTAACAGCCTCTTTCCAATTTACAAAAGCGGCTTGCGATGAGATGGTCGGAAAATTGAATTGAATTTGCTCCGCTTACTGACCAGTATTGCTGGCAGATTCTCGAATATAAGTCCATTCCGTATCTCAGAAGAGCGTCTCAGCTGGAGCTGGTTCGACGGAGTGTTTGAAAGCAGAAATATTGGAAGCAGACGACATACTATATGCAATTATTTTGATGTTGGCTATACTATACTTGCCGAAAAATAAAGCACCATGACCAAAAAAAGAATCATTAATCTGTCAAGGACGACGGATGATCAATTCGTGAAATCGGCCAATTCTCTTGGAGTCAAAGTACATCAAATTGATTTCGAAAGAATTTAAACAAAAGCAAAGACTCTTGTTTTCGGAAAAGGTTGGGGTGACGCCCTCCTTCCAAGCGCGGGGGCTAAATGCTCGCGCGCTTCGAGCAGGTGCTCTCGGGCATCTGCAGGTCTCTAACGAGTCTCACCCTCGACGCGACGGTCTCCAGCACCAGGGCGCCACCTGGGCTCTTACCAAGTCAGAACTACACAAAATAATGGAAGACCCTCACGGCCTCGGTGCTGGCTGCACTGCCCGCCGAACGAGACCCGACGTATGCGGAAACCACTCTATGCCGTGGACTAGCCATAGAGCCTAGCACGTGCATAACTTGGCAACGCGATAACGTAATACAATACAATACAAAGACTCTTGCATAATCATGATGGGCTATCTCATGATTGGCGGCCAATACTGGATGGCAGTCTCAAACAGAGATAAGGCTTACTTCGACCCTTTAAAATTACCAAGACTTCATGCGATCACAAAATTCTTACCGCGAAATCGGTATTCAAAATCCACGGTTTGAATTCTGTGGCTCTACTATCTGCAGCACAAACAATCAAAAAAGTTCTTCAAGCTTTTCAACGATCAATATCCTTAATGTACACACAGCAATGAATATTAGGATACATTAACATGCACGAGTCAGGACTAATCTTCATCGACAAGCACTAGTACTCGTTGCCAGCTCCCAAACCCGAAGGCAGGAGTTAAAGTCACGTCACAGCTTACTCTGGATGACTATACCCGCATCGCTGATAAAAGTTCTACAGCCAAGGTTTATTTGGTGGAAATACCTAGGCTTGCGCAGTTGCGCGCTAAGTATCAGTAAGACTTTTTTCATGATGTCACACTCTGGAGCGCTCCAGCAGAAATTGATGATAAGAATGACGTCAATGGATTTATCGATTTGAGGAGGGTATCGAATTTCTTCTTTCGTCGCTCTGGTGAGAAGTAACATGGCCGAGATGGAGCTGGAGTGCGCGGTATATGGCGAAGGAGTTGTGTTTCCCGTGAAGATTGCACGTGATGCGCATGTAAGCGCGCTGCAGAAGGCTATATTCGACGATCAACGGTACCACGAGCGCTTTTCGTTTTCGCCAAGCGCACTGACGCTGTACTTGGCGAAGAAGGACGGCGCTTGGCTGAAGGATGACAACAGTGTGGAGACCTTCTTACAAGTTGGCAAGAGCGCTAAATATGGAAAAATGCGACCGTCGTGGAAGCTCGATGACGATGAGTATTTCAAAAACGAATTCCAGCTCGAAGAAGAAAGGCTTTACGTCTTGGTGGAACTCCCAAAGCGCTGATATGCTGATCCTCAGTTTCTCGAGATCTAGAAATTACTCTGGCGCCACGTACTGGTGGATGCTCCAACTTCGACGTCCACGCATAGCAAACATTCCATTTCGCGCGACGTACGATTGCAACATGGGGAGTGACGTGTTGCGCTGCATGCTGCTGGACACAGCTCTCCCGTCGGTGTCGGTCATCGCGTCTCATTTGTTCCGCCAAAAGAGTGGATTCATTTCTGAGAAATTGATAGGAATCTCGGATATCGACGATGTCAGAAACGGTTTGCTGCTGTTCAAACCTCTAAAGCATGCATTCGACCATTTTCAGATCAGCTTTATCTATGACCAGAGCAGCAAAGACTTTCGTCTGAAGATTTTTGATCACTCCGTGCAACCACAGCGATTGTTTGAAAAATTAGACAACAAGCAGCGTGCGAGACTCCTTCAAAGCCAAGCTTTGCCGATAAACTGGAGATCGCGAGGTCCTAGACTTGCACCCGGCACTGTCTATGACATCCAGACAACTTTTGGTGATCTTGAAGGGCGGGCGCTTCGCTGCATGTCTGTTGAGCGTCCGTACAAGCGTTCTTTGAAGCTGCAGGCCCGATTAGCCCGACAGCTAGCAATCGAGAAACATTGGATCAGGCCAGGCGAAGACAACTTTCTTGACTTTTGGGCCGAGGGCATGTCGTTGGCGGGGAAGATGAACTTTTTCTTTGCGAACGAAGATTAAACAGTCCTGTGCTTTATTTATTCACTTGTATGACATTTGCTGTATCATTGCCCGTACCCTAGCGGACGGATTGTATCCTTATGCCACATCGTCCGCCCTTTCTTCGTATATAAAAGCATCAGAGTACCCCTAAACACCCTCAGCCACAGCGATGATGTACTATTTCTTACATGCCATACAAATCTGCCAATTCCTTGGAAATTTTGATGACAGAGAATTTTGCACTCCCACATTAATTATGTGCATCGCATTGATATAAAAAAGTATCAATGAGCGATCATTCAACGACTTATGCAGCGTTGGTATCGTTAAAACTGAGATGCACGGTGGAGTACTATAGTATATTCTACATAAAATTATCTGTAAGTTTAATAATTAAGGTCGACCGCTGCACCGCTTTAATCAGGTGCTGGTAACTGAAAAGCAAAATGCATCACATCCACTTGAAATGGCTCTACGAAGGAGCTGGAAAGCAATTTCTGTGCTGTCTGATGTACAATAAACTTTTGCAGTCTCACAGTTCTGTTTCTTAGCATCGAGAACTTGTCATACCCATTGCAACACTCATCACAAGAGCTACCGTAAACTTTCCACTGCTGGTTTGTGTCCACAAGCAACACACACATGGTCGTTCAATTTGTTAAGAAGCGTGCAGCGAGAACAAGCCCACGACTGGAAGCGACAAAACTTGAGCTGTACTGGATTCGGTGACATCAGCAACATCTCCAGCACGTGCACAAGTTCTTCATCATCCAGCGCGTGACCATTTATGCTCAAAAGAATATCGCCTTTGCAAATCGCACCACTTGCTTGAGCTGGTAACTTAGCGCCTGCACCATTCACTTCAAAACCCGACACGGTAAAAGTTTTCTTTCCACCCCTCATCAGTGACCTTGACGAACTCTCATCACTTGTAGTGTCTTCTAACAACAAGCCAATACCACCATCCGATGCATTCAGGCAAACACCGTATAAAATCAATGGAACTCGGGGTACAAAAACTGCCGAGTCATCAGAGCCTGTCGACACAACTGCGTGCTCGCTTGAAATGCTTTTTGCTTCTTGTTTCTCTTCCGTCACAGTATTTTCATCGTCAAAAATATTGTTTGGGTTCACTTCTGTTTGATCGTCTTCAGCGCTGTGAATTGAGTAATCACGTAGACGAACAGAGTTTTTCATTGATTGAGACATCGCCATGCGTAGCATCGCTCGTCCATCAACAGGGGTCGACAACGGGGGTTTGTCTTTTGCCAAAATGCCATTAAGTCGCGATATTGTGTCTTGGGCTGATTGTTGTGCCCTATGCAGATGAAGGTCCTCGTCATGCCACCCGTCCTCTGTTTGTGACTCATATAGCGCTGGCAGTGATTTTGGTGCACGGTGAGGCAACAAAACCGGCCCCTTTGGCAGCGTCCTAAACTGCGTCTGAAGGTATTGAGGATGTGGATCTCTTTGAATAATCTGAACACTTCGCTCCATCTTTGCCAGCAGCTCGTCCTCAATGCCAGGTTCCACTTCGTGCGGGGCTCCCTTAATCGCAGTATCTGAAGCAGAGTCGATGGATACGTCCACTTTGTCCTCAGAATTGTCAGCTGCTGCTTCCCACCACTTATGAATCTCTGTGGCGATCTTTTCAAGAATTTCATGTTTCAAACCCTTTTGCTCATAGAAAAGTAACGTCGGCTGATATCCTCCACGTTCGATACGCTGTCGAGCATCTGCCCACGTACCCACAAGTTTAACGCGCGTATCATCGAAAAGAAACCACCGTTCCCGCTCTAAGCCATCGTCATCGAGACTGGTACTGGCAAAAAACCCTACATAGTGTCGTCCATAATAGCACACGAGACCTCGAAACGAGTACACAGACGACTCTTCGGTCGAATCATCCAGTCTGAATATACGACCTAGATCCAGTACTTGCTGAGACTCCTCGTCCGCCTGACACGGGGTTGACAGAAGCTCCAACCAGTCCTTTATATCTGTCTTGTTCATTTGACTACTAGACCATATAATACTGATCGAGAACACCATCGGCAACGTGAGAATCCACCTACTCAATGCCCTCTGTCCCCCTGCTTCGCACGCTTCGCATGTTCCAGCCACTTTTTGTGACTGAGCTTCGGTTCGAAGCGCGTCCTCTAGCGTCATGTTCCTATTGTCTCCTTCAATTCGGGCATTATTCAATACTTCTTGTGCATAAACTCGATACAAAAAATCCGTGTTCATAATAGGCTCCGCCGTGTGACCACAGGAAGCACAGATCTTGAGCTCCATTAAATTCATCTGGAATAGTCGGTGAGCAACGCACTGTGGTTCACAGATGATTGCAGAAGCGTCGTCTTGCATTAACACAGACGATTCCGGCACGCTATGAGTTACATCGACCTCAAAACACTTTTTGTGACGCTGCAGTAGCATCTGATTAAATGTATCGTAGTGCAGCGCGTCCAAAATCGTCTCAAGCGTCTCCGTGGCATCGTTCATGGCTCCGAGAGCGAACGTGTCACCAAGCGCAAGTCGCACACGATCTACGTCCAAGACTGGCTGTTCTGCAAACTGATACATGATGAAAATCTGTTCAAGTTCGCACAACAGACAAGGAGTGATGGTCTGTGTCAACATCAACCCCGCGTTCGTGGGCTGGCCTCCACAGCGGTGATGCACGGCGTGGTCGCCCATGGAGATGAGCACACGGCAACTGCGTACGTGCCATAAACTCTGGATGATCACGTTAAGGAAGCAATTGTTGGCGCCCAAGTCGTTGCGCAGACCCTTGCGCGCACTTGGCGGCCGCGAAACCGATGACGCGCCCTGCATGGGTCCTACAATAATTGTACGCTCCTAATTGTTTCAAATTGCAAAGATCAAATTTACCTTTATAGTATGCTTAAATCTTATTTCGGATAACGGCGCTGGAGCAAAAAAGGTATTGATTGGAAAAGAGTGGGAGCGTGTGTTTTGCAGTAGATGTGAGAAAGTACATTGAGGCTTGACACCACCAAGCTGGTTAAAACAAACTTTCGTCAAAGCGCGGTGGCTAAACGCGGGGATCTGTCTGACATTCTATGTTATAAACAGTGTTCATGGCTGAAACAAATGCTAGATGAACAATTTTACTTGTAAAGGACTAACTCCGTTTTGCCATTTACTTCCGGCAAACCAAGGACAGAGTCAAGGCTGATTATCTTTTAACACGAAAAGGACGAGCTGTTGGTTTGACACTTTGAACTGCATCACAGATCCTCACATACAACTGTACATGTGGGGCCAATAACATGTCGAAAAAAATGTTTTATCTCGTTCGAATTACCTCTGATCTTTTGGAGCGTCATGTGCCTTTGAGAGTATATTGTACACCAAATCTCCGTCATTCGGAACAACGAGTAGAGCCGAATTTGCTGAATTGTTCTGTGATGAAGCTACTGGTTAACGGTTGTTGGCGATGCATTTGCGATCGCTGTCGAGGGGCTGACCAGTCCTTTGCCTGCGATGAAATAATGGACTTAGCGCTCTTGATTGGTTTCCAATTTCATACCTGCATCATCAGCCTTTTGAATACCATACCCTGTGCGCTGCGAAAGGTGAGGTATCTCGCAAAAACATCTGGTCCGTCACAAGAGACATTTCTATTTATCGATACACCACCTCCGAATTACTTTCGGCGTTATAACCAGCTAAGCATTCAGTTGCTGCGAGCGGTTTGAGGTTAACAACCATGACGCATTTGCCAGTGCCTCCAATAGAAATGCAGCTGCTGTGACACAACAATCAGCTGAATTGTCAATTGTCACTTATTATTTCTCACCCATTGCGATGTTAAGGATTGATTATGTATCGAAATCCCAACCTTTTTGCGAAGCTATATGCCCCGCTTGCAAATATTGTTTTAACGCTGTAATTTCAATCTGTGAACTTTACGTTGTTCGATTTATGACGCGTTATTTCTGCATCTTAAACAGACTATTCTAGTTGGGGAGCTTAATGCACGCTGACCACCTTCGTTTAGATATTAGTACCTTTGATGCATCCCGTATTTGTTTTAGGTGGGCATCTGCCCAATTTTCTTTTCAAAACAGCTGTACGGACAATAAAGTGGAATGTGACAAACCAACGCTCTCTTGCGCGGGAGCATATGGACAGCATCGATAGCCCATTTAAACCGATTGATATGGGGCTCGTGATTGAGAAATAAGCCTGTCTGTGGCTTTAATCCTCTTCTTAAGAGCACCTCAAATTGCCTCTTCAATCGCCGCGGCCTGCATTATAAACCCTGGAGCGCAAGTCTTAAGTTGTCCAAGAACAGAATGACCTTAACTTGCTCAGAGTTTGGCGCCCCAATTACGGAGGACATCATCAATTTCACATCATGGTTTAAGACAGCTCCCCAGACGCGACGCCAAGAAGCCAAACGGTTAAAGGAAAAGCGCGCGCACAGCTCAACGAAAAAAGCGCGCGTCAGCCAAAGCCTCGCAATACAAAAGAACCAGCCAAAGAGCAAAGACACAAGGAATCAGTCAAGCCGGTAGGCAGAAAGCCCCAACCGCGCCAGCCATCTCGCCGCAGTTAGCTGATGAGTTCAAGTTGAAGCCAAGTGCTTCGGCACATCACAACGCGGTATGCATCGTTGCGCTACGTCACGTCCGTGAAGTAGACGTATTCATGGAGTTCGCGCCTAGCTGGCTTGCAGACAAGAAAGCATAAGCGCTGGTCGTCTTTGAAGATTACTCGAAGAAAAGTAGATCTCAGCGGCTTATAAATGGATTTCCAGAAGACAAAACACTAAAATGAAGTGGCCACTTCAAAGAGGATCACGGCCGAGAAAGCAAACGTCTCGTACGTTCGATCAAGGTGCTATATTTATTATTTTAATACAAAAAGATTTTTCTTCTTCCTGTGAAAAGAAGAATGTCATCACCCTTGGACCACGCTACCGCTGAGGTGTGCTGCTCGAGCCTTGATCTATTAACGTTACTCGTAGAGATCGAATGCCATGACTCACTGCCAACAGCGCTACAAATGCAGTCTATTCCCTGGACCCATCGAAACTTATGAGACTCTTGAGCAGCGCAAAGTGCGCGTTCGAAAGATGCAAAATATGGTGTGGTCCATTCCGCAATATCTTACGAGGATTTGGGTGGGTTATCTATTCAATTAGGCGCGGAATTGGCAACAAAATACAAGCCGGTGTAATGAAATCGCACAGCGCTTTGCACACGAACGCATGTAGGAAGAAATACACTTTTTTTTGAACTCATGGGAACAAAGTCTGCGATAGACTGCACTTTGGAGACTGATTCTAAGTACACCAGTTCTGATTTGATCCTCCCTCTAACTTTCGATAAGCAACTAAATTTACTTCTTAATCCTGTTTATTATCAAATTGCTGTGCGCAAACTGGAAAGAGTACTTGTGGGTGCTCGTTGTGCATCAGATCTTTCTTTACCCAAAAGCGCGTTTTTAAGTATCGGCTTGGGTAGGTGCGTCTAAGCTTTGTAAACTGCACATATAAATGCTCCCAAGTGTTGAAGCTGTCGTCATATCCAACCCATTTGACTAGATACTTGTGCTTACCATTCTTTAGTGTTTTATGATCAACAATCTTGCTAACCTCCCAGATTTGATTATTTTCAATCGCTGCTTCTGATTGTTCTGCTTTTACAATTTTCAAGTCATTAATTGGTTTGTATAGGACATGATTATTCTTTGATTTAATACGCATCTTTAATCCATCTAATCCAATTACTTCGTACACGGCCTTTGAAAATCTCGCACCTTCTTATTCAAATGGCTTCGGATTCAAGCGATAACGTACAATAGAACCAGTTGGAATGCCTTTTTGTACTTGCTTAACCACTCGTTTGTTGTGTTCAATTTCGTCAAAAATAACCCTCCCTTCCATTTAATTTGGTGTAGCATTTATGGATGAATGAGTGGTATTGTTGTAGTTAGCGATAGCATCATTTAAAAGCTTTTGTGTAAGCTTCTTAAATCCCATAGTATCCTGCATCTTTGTTAGTCTTGCCTTGATCGTTCGAATAAAGCGATCTATCTTTCCAAGCACTGTATGATCTCCTGGAATAGAATTAGCATGAGTAATTGAATTTCTATCAAAAAACTTTTCGACCGTTTGATTTGTGAATTCAGATCCATTATCCGACATCAATGCTGACACTTTATGCTCTGTAATGAATTGATCGATAGCTTTTTGAACCGTAGCCGCTTGTTTGTTTTTCAATAATTTTGCGTATCCAATTCGGCTGTTAATATTAACCGTTATTAATATAGGTTGCTTCTTCCAGAATGCAAGATCCATTTGCCATTCGTTGGGATGATTGCTTGTGATTTTGAATTCGGGATACTTTTTATTCTGATTTGAATATTGTTGAATGCTACTTTGTGTCTTATACCATTCTTTGACTTGTTTTAACGTTATATTTTTATCAATTGCTTTTGCTTTTTGGTATAGCTTAGTTGCACCTATGAATCCCGTTTTTGGATCATAATAGAGCTGAGTAAGTAGAGAGTCCATATTATACTATCTGAATGATAATTTTCGTTTGAAATTTAACGTTGTAGTTACACGTTGAGTTTTATTATTAATTTTAATTGGACATACATCACTCAAATCAAATTCTAATTCCTCACCATTATAGAGTTCCAAATATTTTTTGTAGGTATCATTTTCAAGAAGCTTTGATGGGATGCCTTTACATCTGATATGAAAACCTTCTACATTATTACCATCGCAAGCAAGTATATCCAAATAACTCTTCTTACCAAGAAAGATAGATTCTTTAGCATAGATATTACCTTCTGATCCTTCAAGATCGAAATCGACGTGAAATTGTCCCA
Source organism: Plasmopara viticola (assembly GCA_001695595.3). Classification (NCBI taxonomy): domain Eukaryota; phylum Oomycota; class Peronosporomycetes; order Peronosporales; family Peronosporaceae; genus Plasmopara; species Plasmopara viticola. Next base: position 3,209 of record MBPM02000205.1, on the reverse strand, counting down.
TTTGCTTACCAATTAACTCTTTGTTATACTTTTGTCTAAAAGCATCTGCAAGTCTACTGACAGCATCGTAATCGATGTGCATAGAGTCTGTGTCCCGGTACCATATCTTAGCATCAATATCTTCTGCTAAGCACATCACTGTATTCATAATATGTTTACTACTATCCAATACTTGTACTCCTAGATGAGCTGGGCTAAAATGTTCTGATAGTGCCTTGTGCTCTTCAAACAATGCTAAATCATCTGTAATTGGTGTTCTGGAGATCATCTTATTAATATTTTTGATAGTATATTCAAGAATACTTTTCTCATCACTAACCAAAACCTTTTGCTTAACAATTGGCTTTTGAATTGGTTTACCATACGCTGAATTCATTAATAATTTGATACAGTTTTGAAGTGGATTGCCTTCTTTTTTTAATTTCAGTCGCTCCTCAAATAGTGATTTGATTGTCAATACAATTTGATTATTGAATCCTTCATTCCAATAAACACCTTCCATAATTGAAATTTTAACATCCTGGAATTCAATAATATCTTCAAGCGCTTGTTTACCAACAATCATTGTCTTACCAATAATATCATTTGTGAAGTTTCTAGCTCCATTTTCATAGAAGCTCAACAATGGAAAGTGTCGTTTCTTACCAATTGACTCAAATTTTACGCGAGCAATATAGTAGTCAGCATTATTTGGAATTGTATTTTGGAACCATTTAGGTTTTCCTCTAATGTATCCATCGAGTTCAGATTGTCCTGATGGATACAGAGATACAGCATCAAAATCTGCAAGCTTATGTTGTATATGGTGTTTCTCGTTGTCTCGAGTCATAACACGACCACCAACAATTGCATCGCGAACGAATGCTAGAACGTTTCCATTCATTGCATAACAATCACAAAGCAACCCTCATTATGTTGAATAGCATATGCTAATGAAGGCATTGACATAAAGCGATACACATCAATTTTAAATCGATCAATAAACATTTTTCTAAACGCCTCAAAACAGTTTCGTAGAACATCAACATCTCTCTCACAATAGTGAATAGCATACTTTTCACAATCGAAATATTTATCATCACAAGCATTGATTTAGTAGCATTAGCTATTAGTGTTTCTTTTTCCTCATAGTAATCTAATAGATCCATTGGCCAAAGTAGTCGGTGATTATATTTGCAAACCAATTTATGTGGAAAGCACTCTTTTTCTAGTGCCATATCATTGCACGATGATTTAAACATTTCGGGCATATCTGCTAATTTACTAGCAATGAAACTCATAGTATCTTTAATAACAATCTCACGACCATAGAAAAATCCATGAGCCTGCTTTAATTTTGTTCCACATTCAATCAGATTTGTATCATTTTTTTCCGATATGATAAGTGTCTAAGGATAAATCGACAGTCAAAACCTGCATTGTGAGCCCAAAGTAGATTACGACTCCTTCTAGGTAAGTCACTTAAAAACTTTAATTCACATCCAATTCCATAAAAGCTTTTTGTTTTACTAAATTGAATAGCATTGCTTTCAGTCTTACGACCGATGCAATATGATACACAATAAGGAATATGTTCATTATTTTCAACCAGAGTTTCAAAATCAAAATAAATAACATTATATTCATTAACCTCCACCCATTTTCCTTTTCCCTCGTCATCTTTAGTAATCTGTTTAAAAGGAGCGCGACCAACATTCAAAGCCATTTCATCCTTTTCTCCATTTGAATTTACTCTGCCAATTGCTTTGAAAGCACTTGCATTAAAATCCACTTCAGTTAAAGATTCAATCTTTTGATAGTTATTATTTAATAACTCGGGTACGTTGGTTCGTGTAATTGGATCTAATAGTGTTTCACGATGATAAAATCAGCTCGCTGATGTTGTTCAACTAATTAAGGATTATCAAGAGCTGCTTTGGTAATGTTAGTTGGTTTGATAGCAAATAGATGCTGTCCAACAGAACCTAATTGTATAAGATTTTCAGTTTTAACTCCGTAGACAGAAATGTTGTTATCAACTCTACCTGTATTAATCTTTGGATGGTATTGTTTCACTGAGATGTAAAGGTTGAATGCATTAGCTGTCTTGCGAATGAAATCAACAGTAGCACCTGAATTGAACATTGTTTGTGAGATACTTTTTACGATTGTTTCATCAACACCAGCTTGAGTTAGAGCAAATAGAAAGCAAGGTGTTTCTCTTTGCTCTTTATATGAATTTTTTCTTCCAATCATCATAATAAACTTGAAAATCATTTAAATTGTAATTTGCTTTAGTTAGATAACGAAAGAAATTCTTTCTCTCAGATCGAGAGTGCTTTGGATTGTTCAACCATTCGATTTCAACTGTTGATGTTGGAATAATGTCTAATTCAATATCAGCCCCGGAACTATATTGATTCTCTTCAGTGATATATAGATTATCGATATTAATTAGTCTATCTTGTAGATGATATGTTTTCAAAACGGATCCATTCTCACCTTTAAAATGCAGTAAAAGTTTCTTATCGGCTGGAGCTACAATGTCTTTGCGGATCCGCTCGAAACGATTCAATTGCATTTCAACTTTACCTGTTGTTTTATTGACAGCTTTTAAACTAGCTGTGTCATTGTTTAGCTTAACCTTACGGAGTGTCTTCACAATTGTTTTTACTTTGCTTTGTTTAAATGTATTGACAACCTTCTCCATAGTGGAGGTTTTCATTTTCCAATTAACATCTAGGTTGTGGGTCTTAGCAAACTTATAGAGGTCGCTGCATGTCTTTTGAGCCTTTTTTAGTTTATTCGAGACTGGCATTTTGAAAATGTTTATATATACTAAGTAAAACGTAATTCAAGATGACAATGTCTTTGTATATATAGTGATTAACATTGTTTGTGAGCAAAAAAAAATATTATTAGTCAGTAATTTGGTTGATTAGTTTTTTAGCTAAATATTTCTGTTTCCTTTCTTCTCGATGTGTTTGATCATACTCTTTTTGCTTTCGTAGGATTTTCTCTCGATTCTTTTGATAGTAGCGCTTCTTTGCTGCGATTATTGATTCCTTGTTCTTCTGATAAAGTTCTTGAGTGTAAACCATTTTATTATCTTGTTATCTTGTTATCTTGTTATCTTGTTATACTTTATAGAAAGATAATTCAGGATAACAATTTAATTAATTCACGATTGAATAGTTATGCATTTTCTGAATTTTCTTAGAGGGGGTACC